>QLPN01003585.1:2389-143726 GCA_003314395.1 Albatrellus ellisii
CCCCGACATCTCCCACACTGTCTCCACCCTCTGTCGATTTAACAACAACCCCGGGATGGAGCATTGGAAGGCAGTCAAGCATTTGCTTCAGTATTTGAAGGGCACAGTGGACTTGAAGCTTTCCTATTCCCCCTCCCCTTTGCAATCTCGACAGCCCTTCATCACCTACACTGATGCAGACCATGGTGGTGACTCAGACACTAGTAGGTTGACTTTGGGCTATGTCCTGTGCATTGGGACAGGTGCTGTTAGCTGGTCTTCAAAGCTGCAGTCCTTGATTGCTCTTTCAACTACAGAGGCGGAATTTATTGCAGCTGTTGAAGCAGGCAAGGAGATGCTTTGGATGAGGAACCTGTTGCAGGAGCTGGGCTACCCTGTCAAAGGCCCTTCTACCTTCCTTATTGACAACCAGTCAGCTCTCTCTGTGGCGAAGAATCCGGAGCATCATGGGAGGATGAAGCACTTAGATATGAGATATTTTTGGCTTAGGGATGCAGTAGAGGCAGGGACTCTCACTCCTGTTTATGTCCCTACTGAAGATCAAGTAGTTAAACTTTGATAGAATATGACTTGTGATTAAACAAAGGAGCACTGCAAACACCACACTAAGGTGGGGGACTAGAGTCCAAGATGAGCAACTGAATAATTAAAGTAAGAGTGCATGCACAGTACCTCAAGTCCAAGATGAGCAACTCAAGAAAGCAGTTGTGCCACCTGGGAACTCTTTTATAGTACGCATAAATGCAGAGTCTGAACTATAAGAGTGTGTACAGTATATGTGCAGAGTTAGAACCTAAACACATCAGGATAAAGAAAGATATGATAAGATGTAACACAAAGTCTGGAAATCTTGAGATAAGAAAATAAGGAGAGAGTTGGTGAAGAACCTTTAATAACAACACAGGCTGCTGCATGTAGACCTCCTTGTTGAGATTGCCATTGATGAAATCATGGGAGATATTGATGGAATGGAGGTGTAAGTCATTCAGACCTGCAAGGGCAAGGATAGTCCTGATATCTGCAAACTTAGCTGTGGGAGCAAAGGTTTCATTGAAGTCTAAACTGGGCCTTTGACTGAAGCCCTTAGCAACCAATCTAGCCTTGTAGCGCTCTATAGAACCATCAGCCTTCCTCTTCACCTTGAAGACCCATCTACAACCAATAGCTTTCTGGCCGGGGGGGAGATTAGTTAACTCCCAAGTCCCATTGTGACTATGAGCATCCAATTCTTCTTCAGCTGCCTGAGTCCACTGTTTTGCATCTGAGTGCCCCAACACTTGCCTGTAGGTAGATGGTTCTGGGCCTAATGAGGCTGCAAAAGCATGACCACGATCTGTGAAAAATGTGCCCAGGAACTCCTCATCTTCATCATCTTCTTGCTTGACTTCAGTTTCATCTTCCTCTTCTCCAGAGCTTTCAAGGATGGGTGTAGGCTCTCTATGCACCTTCTGTTGTTATATAAGGTTCTTCACCAACTCTCATCTTATTTCCTTATCTTGAGATTTCCAGATTTTGTGTTACATTTACTTATATCTTCATTTGTGCTCATGCATTTGACTAGTTACTTTACATGTACATGTGGAACACTGTGATAGTTCTAACTCTGCAGTTATGGGTAGTATAAAGGAGTCCTCAGTGGCACAGCTAGCTTTCTCTAGTTGCTCACTTTGGACTTCAGGTACTGTACATTTGTCTCTGTCTTGTTTCTCTATAGTTGCTCACTTCAGACTTCAGTCCCCCACTTTGTGTGGTGTCTAGAGTACTCTCCATTGCAATACCACAAGTCTTTTATTGTCCTTTAACACCTGATGCATTTAGGTTTCAACTCCACACATACATAGTACACACAGTTATAGTTCAGACTCCACATTTATGCATACTATAAAAGAGTTCCCAGGTGGTGTGACTGCTTTCTTCAGTTCCTCATCTTGGACTCTAGTCCCCCACTTAGTGTGATGTTTGTAGTGCTCACTAGTTCTAATCACAAGTCACTATCTATTGAAGTTTAAGAGAACCTTTAATAACAACAGAAGGAGATTCAGTAGAAGTTGAAGGGCTGCCAGAGTCAGGGTCTTCTAAAGATGAAGTTGATGAAGCAGGAGATGAAGGGGGACTTGCTTCAACAACAGGAGGGGCTGCAACAACAGGGGGTAGTACTGAAGAGTCTGTGTCGAGATCAGCATCCAAGATATCCCTCCCATGATCTGGCACAGGCCCAAAAGTTGAGATAGGGACAGCAAGTGAAGGAGATGGAGTGGGACTATCCTTTCAAGCAGGGAAGTACCTTTCATCAAAGTCAGCCCTTTCACTAATGAAGCAACTCCTCAAAGACTGGTCCCAGAACTTCCAGCCCTTGTAGCCTGCAGGGTAACCTATAAAGATAGCCTTTTGCATATGAGGTCCTAGGCTGTTCCTCTGGTCCCTCTGCACATGCACATAAGCAGTGCAACCCCAGACTTGAAGATGGGAAACATCAAGCTTCTTGCCATGCCACAGTTCAGAAGGAGTTGTAGGCTTCAAGATAGCAGAAGTGGGGAGGCAGTTCTAGACATGGACATAAGCAGCAAGTGCTTCTCCCCATAATGATGAAGGGGGGCCAGACTCAGCTAGGATTGCTGTAATCCCCTCAGCCATAGTCCTGTTAGCCCTCTATGCAACTCCATTTTGCTGAGGTCAGTTTCAAACAGTGTGCTGCCTAGCAATCCCTGCCTCTGTTGTGAACTGGGTAAAGACATTAGACATGTACTCCCCTCCATTATCATCTCAAAGAGTCTTGATTTTCGTCCCAAGGTGGTTCTCAGCATAAGCTTTGAATGCTTTGAAGGCCTCAAAAGTATCAGATTTGGCCTTGATGGGGAAGACAGCTCGAAATTGAGTGTAGTCATTTATGAAAGACACCCAGTACCTGTACCCTGAGTGTGTCCTGACAGGGAGAGGACCATGGAAGTCAGAGTGGATTAGCTTGAGAGGGGCAGAGGTGTGAGCTTGTGATGAAGGGAAGGGGTTTGCATGCATCTTGCCAGCTAAGCAGGGTTCACAAACATGATCTGGAGGTGTAGGGGAATGTATCTCAAGCCCAGAGACTGGTTTCTGCTTAAAAATGCAGTCTATACCTCCATAGTGATGATGGCAAAGTCTTTTGTGCCATAGGGAAGTGTCCATAGGCAAAGTTGATGAAACTAGAGCTGAATTGACTATAGGAGGTGGTAGAGGAGTAGTGGTGCCTTTGAGATAAGCACAGTTTGAAGAAGAACTGACAGAGGCTGTGAAAAGAACAGATCCAGACCTAATGGAGTTCATAGCAGTCTTGAGAATAACTACAGAGAACTGCTTGAATCTGGTAAGGAAGAGAACTGATAGGAGATGGTTTCAGAGGTCTGGGACATGCAGGACACTTGTAAACTCGAGTGGGCAGAGTTGTGTTAAAGGACAATAAAGGACTTGTGGTATTGCAATAGAGAGTATTCTAGACACCACACTAAGTGGGGGACTGAAGTCCAAAGTGAGCAACTAGAGAGACAAGGAAGAGACAAATGTACAGTACCTGAAGTCTGAAGTGAGCAACTAGAGAAAGCTAGCTGTGCCACCAAGGACTCCTTTATACTACATGTAACTGTGGAGTTAGAACTATAAGAGTGTGCCACATGTTCATGTAAAGTAACAAGTCAAATGCATGAGCACAAGTAAAGATATAAGTGAATGTAACACAAAGTCTGGAAATCTGGAGATAGGAAAGTTGGTGAAGAACCTTATATAACAACAGACCCTCCTGATGAAGCAACTCTGTAACTTTGGAACTAAGTCAATCCCATCATGCCCCACAGCCTCACGACTTTCTGGACACAGAGAGACTTGGATAGCAAGTCAGCAACTTGATCTTCAGTAGGGACATAAATTGGAGTCAGTGTCCCTGCCTTGACTGCATCCCTAAGCCAAAAGTATCTCATGTCCAGATGCTTCATCCTCCCATGGTGCTCCAGGTTCTTGGCCACTGAGAGGGCTGATTGGTTGTCAATCCAAAAGGTAGGGGCACCATCTACAGGATAGCCAAGCTCCTGCAACAAATTCCACATCCACAACATCTCCTTCCCTGCTTCAACAGCTGCAATAAACTCAGCCTCTGTAGTCAAAAGAGCTACAAGTGACTGAGGCTTAGAGCTCCAGCTGACTGCACCTGTCCCAATGCATAGGAGATAGCCCAAAGTTGATCTGCTGCTGTCTGGGTCTCCACCATGATCAGCATCAGTGTAGGTAATGAAGGGATCTTGAGATGATGAAGGGGAGGATGGATAAGTGAGCTTCAAGTTGACTATGCCCTTGAGATAACAAAGCAAGTGCTTGACTCTCTTCCAATGCTCCATGCCAGGGTTATTGTTGAATCAACACAGTAGGGAGACAGTGTGGGAGATGTCGGGGCAAGTGGCAGTGGCAAGATAGAGCAGGGCACCTACAGCAGAGACATAAGGTGTGAAACTTCAAGATAATATGACTTGTAATTAAACAAGTGAGCACTACAAACACCACACTAAGTGGGGACTAGAGTCCAAGATGAGCAACTAAGTAAATAATGTAGTAGTGAAGTTACAGTACCTAGAGTCCAAGATGAGCAACTGAAGAAAGCAGTTGTGCCACCCAGGAACTCTTTTATAGTATGCATAAATGTGGAGTCTGAACTATAACTATGTGTACAGTATGTGTGCGGAGTTATAACCTAAACGCATCAGGACAAAGAAAGATATGATCAAATGTAACACAAAGTCTGGAAATCTCAAGATAAGAAAATAAGGAGAGAGTTGGTGAAGAACATTGAATAACAACATAAGGGACATCCTTCATAGCTACAACCTCCTGGGGAGTCTTTGGGGACATCTGCGCTGAAAGTTGAAGTCCTGGCTGCATGGGTGTCAGGACTAGCTTGCAATCTTGCATGCTGAAGCATTCGAGTATGTCCAGTATATACTGGCATTGGCAGAGCGAAATAGCATGATTTGAGCAGTCCCTAATGATCTGTATGCTGAGCAGGAATGAAGTGGCTCCTAAATCCCTAAGACAAAAATGTGAAGACAGCTGCTTAATGACTGATTGTATGGCTTTGAGGGAGTTGGAGGCAAGTGTGATGTCATCTACAAATACTGGGAGAATGATCTGCACACTGTCTTTGCTAAAGACATAGATACTAGAGTCGACTTTAACACACTTGAAGCCTAGATCAATCAGGATAGACTGGAGCTTCTGGTACCACATACAAGATGCTTGCTTAAGGCCATAGATTGATTTCCAAAGCTTCAGGACTTTGTCAGGACTCCCTAGAGTAAAGCCTTCAGGCTGCTGCATGTAGACTTCTTTGTCTAGATCCCCATTGATGAAGGCATGAGAGATGTTGATAGAGTGAAGGAGAAGGTCTTGTAAGCCAGCTAGGGCAAGAATAGTCCTGATAGCTGCAAACTTAGCTGTAGGAGCAAATGTCTCACTGAAGTCAAAGCCTGGTCTCTGGCTGAAACCCTTCATGACAAGTCTAGCCTTGTACCTCTCTACTGAGCCATCAGCCTTCCTCTTCACTTTGAAGACCCATCTGCAACCAATGGCATTTCAGCCAGAGGGAGAGTAACTAGTTCTGAAGTGCCATTGTGACTGTGGGTATCCAGTTCTTCTTCAGCTGCTTGTGTCCATTGCTTTGCATTGGAGTGTGCCAAAGCTTGCCTGTAGGTAGATGGTTCTGTGCCCAATGAACTGGTGAAAGCAGATCCTGGATCAGTGAAAAATGCACCAGGGAACTCCTCTTCTTCATCATCTTCTTGCTTAACTTCAGTTTGATCTTGTTCCTCTTCTTCCAAGCTTTGAACAATTGGTGTAGGCTCTCTATGCACCTTCCACCACTCCCCTGGAGCCTTCCTTTCCCTAGCACTACAACACAAAGGTGTAGCCCTAGGTACAGGACTAGGAGGAGCAGTAGGAGCAGGGCTAGGTGCAGGAGCAGGGGACTGAGTTGACAATGAAGGAATAGGAGAAGTGGGATCTTCTAGAGAGGAGGCTGATGAAGCAGGGGATGATGGAGGGCTTACTGAGTCAACAGGAGGTGCTGCAGGTGTACTAACAGGAGGAGTAGAGTCTGTATTGAGATCAGAATCAAAAGACTTCCCCCCTGGAGCTGGCACAGACTCAGAATTCAAAGGAGGAGTGACAAGAGATGGTAAAGGAGCTACAGGAGCATCCTTGTGAGATGGGAAGTACCTCTCATCGAAATCAGCTCTCTCACTGATAATGCACCTCTTCGAAGCTAGATCCCAGAACTTCCAACCTTTGTAGCCAGTAGGATAGCCAATAAAGACACACTTCTGCATGTGGGGCTGTAAGCTGTTCCTCTGATCCCTCTGCACATGCACATAGGCAAGGCAACCCCATATGCAAAGGTTGGAGACATCTGGCTTCCTCTTGTGCCATAGCTCAAAGGGAGTGGTAGCTTTCAAGATAGCAGAGGTAGGGAGACAGTTCCATACATGCACATAAGAAGCAAGGGCTTCTCCCCAGAATGACGAAGGAAGGCCAGACTCAGCTAGCATAGCAGTTACTCCCTCCACCATAGTCCTGTTAGCCCTCTCAGCAACTCCATTCTGCTGTGGCCTGTTTCACACAGTATGCTGTCTGATAATGCCTGCATCTGTAGTAAACTGAAGGAAGGTATTGGACATATACTCCCCTCCCTTGTCATCTTGAAGGGTCTTGATCTTTGTACCATGGTGGTTTTCAGCATAGGCTTTGAAAGCCTTGATGTGAGCGCAGGTACAAGCCAACAAAGAAGATCAGGGAGCATGCAAGGTAAAGAGTGGTGCGCACTAGGGCGCAGAGTGGGGAGGTGTGATACGACATTGTATAATACCATAGAGCTACAGAAAGTGGGGGTGAAGTATATGTAGTGCATGCTGTACTTGTTAAACTTCGATAGAAGGTGACTTGTGATTAGAACAGAGGAGCACTACAAACACCACAATAAGTGGGGGACTAGAGTCCAAGATGAGCAACTGAGTAAATAAAGTAAGAGTGAGTTTACAGTACCTAGAGTCCGAGATGAGCAACTGAAGAAAGCAGTTGCGCCACCCGGGAACTCTTTTATAGTATGCATAAATGCGGAGTCTGAACTATAAGAGTGTGTACAGTATATGTGTGGAGTTAGAACCTAAACGCATCAGGACAAAGAAAGATATGATAAGATGTAACACAAAGTCTGGAAATCTCGAGATAAGAAAAAGATGAGAGAGTTGGTGAAGAACCTTGAATAACAACAGCACTGAGTTCAGGCAGAGTGTTAATGTGGGGTTGTAAGTGGGGGTGTAGTATGTGCTACACGAACGTGGGTTGTAGTGGTGTATGTGGGTCTAGAGTGGTCTAGAATGTGGTAGTGAGTTTAGTAATCAAATAGAACGTGCGTCAGTAAGGATATAAGGAAGACGTGTATAGATAAATGTAGCGAAGCTGAACAAGTACCGTCAGTATTTCTAACACTTGAAGGCCTCAAAGGTATCTGACTTTACATGAATAGGGAAGACTGCCCTGAATCTTGTGTAGTTGTCTATGAAGGAGACCCAGTACCTAAATCCCAAGTGTGTATGAACAGGGAGTGGACCATGGAGATCAGAATGAATGAGCTCAAGAGGGGCAGAAGTATGTGTTTGTGACAAGGGGAAAGGATTGGAGTGCATCTTGCCTGCTAAACAAGGTTTGCAGATAGGGTCTGGGGGTGTAGTAGACTGGATAACAAGCCTGGAGACTAGCTGTTGCTTCAAAATGTGATCTATACCTCCATAATGATGGTGGGAAAGCCTCTTGTGCCAAAGAGAAGTATCCAGAGGCAATGTCAATGAAGCTAGAGCTGCATTAGCTAGTGTAGGAGGTGCAGGGATAGTGGATCCTTCAAGATAGGCACTGTTTGAAGCATTGACACTTGCAGAGAATAAGATAGAACCATTGCAAAGGAAGCTCATCACATCTTCAAGGATAACAAAAGAGAAACCCTTGATTTTTGTGAGGTATAGAACAGACAGGAGGTTGTTATGAAGCTCTGGGACATGCAGAACCTTTGTAAACTCCACAGGACGACATCTCCAACCCTCTAGCTTTGGCTCAAACACCACAGACCCAACCCCAGCAGAGTAGATGATGTTGTTATCTGCTAATCGAATAGGGAGTTGGAGTGGCTCATAGTTTCAAAGCCAGTGGAAATGGGGGGTCATATGAGAAGTGGCCCCTGTGTCTGCACACCAGAGGGAGTCAGCTAGAGTCGACAGGAAGGTGGGAGAGGCAGGGGAAGGATCAGAGCAAAGACTTGCGTCGCCAGCAAACTCTGGGGCAGTAGATGATGAGGTAGCCTTGTTAGCAGTTGAGGAGCCTTCAGAGTTCTTTACTAGCTCATCCATCCTCTTGTAGCATCTCCAAGAGGTGTGGCCATCCCTGCCACAGTAGTCACACTTGTAGGAGTTCTGGGGGTGATGAGATTGAGTAGATGATGATGTCTGCATTGCTCCAGAGGTAGGCAAGACTTCAGGATGATGAGATCTATTGGTCTCTTCTGTGACAAAGGCTGCTTGTTGCTTAGCTTTGTCAAGGGTGTCGAGAAGGAGCAGGGAAGAGGTGAAATGACTGTACTCTTCAGGCAGGGATCTAATAAGAGACATGCAAGCAAGCTCTTCATCGAGATTCTGTAAAGTAAAGCTCTTGAGACAAAGATTGCTGATGGTCCCTATAGCTTCTTCAACTCTGTTCGTAAGGGCTTGCAAGGACTCTTTGGGCTTCTTCCTGATGGAAAACAAGTTGTTGTATCTTGCCCCAGGCTTCTTTGAGAGGTGTACCTGTTCAAGCTTCTCCCAAATCTTGATGGGATCACACTCTATCCCTCCAAGATGCACACTTTGTTCATGCTCAACAGCAAGGAAGAAGGCTCCAGCAGCCTTTTGCAACCTCATCTTCCAATCCTGATACTCCAAGAGTGACTTGGACTTATCTGGAATAGTCTCCTCACACAAAACCAACATCCAAAGACCTCTCATCATCAGCCAAGCCTTCATCTCCATCAACCATTGAGGGTAGTTAGAGTTTGAGAGAGTTGGGATAGATGGAGAGGAAGTAGAGTTGGAAGGCATGATGATGAAGATGATGGCATGCAAGAACAAGTGATTGGAATGTGATGTAACTTGGTATAGGACTGCTTCAGAGTGTGTTCAAGGTGAATGCAAAGTATTGGAGTGATAGTGCAAGTGGTGGTTGAGATACAACTATTGTTTCTAACTTGTTGAGTTGAGACTTTGATGATGTTGCAAGGGAACCAGTGAGTTGAATGAGCTGTAAATTGGAATGGAGGTGATTGCAATGTAGATGGAGGTCCATGTTGTTATATAAGGTTCTTCACCAACTTTCTCATCTTCAGATTTCCAGACTTTGTGTTACATTTACATTTATCTTTACTTGTGCTCATGCATTTGACTTGTTACTTTACATGTACATGTGGCACACTGTCATAGTCCTAACTCCACAGTCACATGTAGTATAAAGGAGTCCTCAGTGGCACAGCTAGCTTTCTCTAGTTGCTCACTTCAGACTTCAGGTACTGTACTTATGTCTCTGTCTTGTTCTCTCTAGTTGCTCACTTCAGACTTCAGTCCCCCACTTAGTGTGGTGTCTAGAGTAGCCTCTGTTGCAATCCAACAAGTCTTTCATTGTCCTCTAACACATACACCCCTAGTGTTGCTCCTACCCCTTCTCCTACTCCTGCACCTAGGACTACACCTCTGTGTCATAGCAACAGGGAAAGGAGTGTTAAACTTCAATAGAAGGTGACTTGTGATTAGAACCAAAGGAAGCTACAAACACCACACTAAGTGGGGGACTAGAGTCCAAGATGAGCAACTAAGTAAATAAAGGTATAAGTGATGTTACAATACCTAGAGTCAAAGATGAGCAACTGAAGAAAGCAGTTGTGCCACCAAGGAACTCTTTTATAGTATGTGTAAATGTGGAGTATGAACGTTAACTATGTGTACCATATTTGTGTGGAGTCAGAACTTAAATGGATCAGTAGAAGTGGAGATATCATCAAATGTAAGTAAGAAGCTGGAAATGTGAAATTGAGAAATAAGAAGAGAGTTGATGAAGAACCTTATAATAACAACAGTCCCTCCTGATGAAGCAACTCTCTAACCTTGACACTAAGTCAATCCCATCATGCCTCACAGCCTTGCAACTTTCTGGACACATAGAGACTTGGTGAGTAAGTCAGCAACTTGGTCTTCAGTAGGGACATAAACAGGAGTAAGTGTCCCTGCCTCAACTGCATCCCTAAGCCAAAAGTATCTCATGTCCAAGTGCTTCATCCTCCCATGATGCTCTGGATTCTTTGCCACAGAAAGAGCTGACTGGTTATCAATGAGGAAAGTGGAAGGGCCTTTGACAGGGTAGCCCAGCTCCTGCAACAAGTTCCTCATCCAAAGCATCTCCTTGCCTGCTTCAACAGCTGCTATAAATTCTGCCTCTGTAGTTGAAAGGGCAACAAGGGATTGTAGCTTTGAAGACCAGCTAACTGCAACTGTCCCAATGCAAAGGACATAGCCTGAAGTTGACCTACTAGTGTCTGAGTCACCACCATGGTCTGCATCAGTGTAGGTGAGGAAGAACTGTCGAGATTGGGAAGGGGAAGGTGAATAGGAAAGCTTCAAGTCCACTGTGCCCTTCAAATACCAAAGCAAATGCTTGACTGCCTTCCAGTGCTCCATCCTGGGGTTGTTGTTAAAATGACAGAGGGAGGAGACAGTGTGGGAGATGTCAGGTCTGGTAGCAGTGGCAAGGTAAAGCAATGCACCTACAGCAGAAACATAAGGAATGTCCTTCATTGCAACATCTTCCTGAGGAGTTTTTGGAGACATGGCTGCTGAAAGTCAAAGTCCTGGCTGCATCAGTGTAAGGACAGGCTTGCAATCTTGCATGCTGAAGTGGTCAAGTATGTCCAGTATGTCCTGGCATTGATAGAGTGAAATAGTGCAATTTGGGCAATCCTGAGTGATTTCAATACCAAGGAGAAAAGAGGTGGGTCCTAAGTCTCAAAGGTGGAAATGGGAAGATAGCTGCTTTATAATACAGTGTATGGCTTTGAGACTGTTGGAAGCAAGTGTGATGTCATCTACAAAGACTGGTAGAATGACTTGCACAGTGTCCTTGCTAAAGACATAAATGCTAGAGTCAACTTTAACACACTTGAAGCCCAGATCATGTCAGAACGTACTTATTTTTCTTTTCATTTTACAATTTATTCCAATCTTATTGCTCAAGATCTACAAGAGATATCTTATCTCATCTTATCAGATCATCTGTAGACCTTATTATGATCAATCTATGACTCATTTCATTTTGTCATTGAACTTATTACTTTACAGATATGACTCATATTCTCAGTCACTTATTGATGCTGTGCAATACTGTGCATTGCTTACTGATACATCTCACAGATGCTGTGCATCTCACTTACATATGCCTGCCCTACAGTGACAGCACATGGTCTGTGCACCAGTCCTCTAGACTAGTATATATAGTCCACTGTAGTAGCACATATTCTTTAGCTTTATACATCTGGGATATCTGCCTTTACAGTGTGACTTCATCCTAAGAAGTATTGCCTCATCCCTTCACCAATCCTCCTCTTACTCTTGTGACCTCACTGTACAGTATGAGCCTCACAGATCATTTAGGACAGCCTGAAGCTTCTGGTACCACATATGAGATGCTTGCTTCAGCCCTCAATCTGATAACACCTTCTCTGGAAGACCATGATGTTTCCAAACATGATCTCTCATAAGATGTGCTACTCCTTCTGCTGTAATTGTCTCTGTGGTGGGAATAGCATGAATCATTTTTGTGAAATGATCCACAACCATAAGTATGGAGTCATTGCCTTGGCTTTCAGGCAATTTGATGATGAGATCTGTGGAGATAATTTGCCAAGGACATGATGGTATTTCATTTGGCATCAACTCTCCTTGTGGTTTGGTAGGGAAAGTTTTCATCCTTCGGTATAAGTCACATCCCTTGACATACTTCTTGATATATGACACCATATTTGGGAACCAGAAATGTCTTTGAACCATTTCTAGTGTTTTCTTGTAACCTGGATGTCCTGCCAATGGTGAGTTGTGACAAGTCTTCAGCAGGTCTGCATACATTGTTTCAGGAACATAGAGTTTCCCATTGTAATAAAGTGTTTTCTTATTATCTTTGCTCCATCTTGCAAACATTGCAGTTTTCCTCAAGTCTGTATCCAACTTGTCCCATACAATGTAGTCATGGTCATCTTTTTGAGTGTCCATGATCTTCTTCACAACAGGAGGGCTTAGTGCTGCAAGCAAAATCTTGTGTTTGAAAGATTCTGGTTTGACCAAGATGATGTTCTTGTTGTCATCTTATACCCCCCTCTTATGGTCCAAACATCTCAAGAGGAGATCAGGGTGAACACTTGCAGCCCCAGGTTTGTGGACCATATTGATCTGGAAGCAAGACAAATAGAGCAACCAATGAGCTTGATGATGGTTGAGCTTCTGGGCCAACATGAAATATATATTCCAAGTTCTTGTGGTCAGTGATCACTTGAATAGGGTGAATGGAACCTTCAAGGTAATGATGCCATGCTTCCAGAGCATGTTACAAGGCACTTGCTTTGGCACCTTGTAACAGTTTCCTTCTTTTTTTCTTTTCTTTATATTACTTACTATAAGCATAGTATTAACTACAGCTGCAAGCATAGCTCCAACTTATAGTAAGGACTCTATCTCTTTCTTTATAGTATTACAGTACTCACATACTGAGCTGTGAGTTTTACTCAAAATACTATAAAGACTTATCTTTCTATTTTCTTTATTTATTATAACATTTACTTGCTAAGGACTACTACTATACAATTAGCAAGGACTCACCTTTCTTGCCTTTATTTACCTTTGTTTATCTCTTGTTCATTTCACACTTGTGGCTGAGCCACTTACTATATTCATGGACATGTCTTAGGTCATGTGACCTTCATTGATTGCTGCACAATCATCATTGATCCATGAACCTTAGTTACATGTATTATCTTTAGCCTTCAGATTTAGTATAAGTAGGTCAAGACTGGCAGTCTTAAACCCCAGTCTTCTCAACTTCACAATTTAGGGATTCTCCTTTACTGTGCTTGACCTAAGCTCACTACCAACTTGCTTCACTCTAAGTGTCACAAAGACATCCTAAACTTGTCACTCTGGATCCTCATTTAGTCATTTGTGGTATCATCCTCATCACTATCTTGTTGATCCCTCTCTTCATCATCTGGAACACTTACTATGCTTATCAAGTGCATACCCACTACCTTGTTACCAGGGGTATTGTTATAGCAAACCTTCCCTAAGACCGTCCAATAGGCCACTCTTAGCAGAGCATGGATGATGGCCAACATCTCCTTGTCATATATGTCATAGTTACACTCAGCAGGAGACAAAACCATACTGAGATAAGCAACTGGGTGCCACTTGTTATCCTGTTGAAGCTGTGAAAGAACCACACCAGTAGCATAACCAGAACTATCCACTTCAACTCTGAATGGACACTGCTCATCTGGAAAAACTAAAACTGGTTCAGAACACACAGCATCTTGTAGACAAGTGAACACCAGCTGCTGTTCATCATTCAAATGCCACTTGACATCCTTCTGCATAAGTTCATTCAAGGGTTTAGCAATATTGGAGAACCCAAGAATAAAATGGTGGTAAAAGTTACAGAAACCCAAAAATGAGTGAACATCATGTAGGTTCTGTGGGATTGGCCAGTCTTTGATACCCTGTACCTTGACTGGGTCCATGGCAATCTTGTCAAAGGAGATCTTCAGACCAAGGAAGTCAATAGATGTCTGTTCAAACTTGCATTTCTCTGGTTTGAGATAAAGTTTGTTATCTGTGAGTATTTGATGGACTTCCTGTGTGACCTTCCAATGTTCCTCCAATGTTGCTGTGAAGATCAAGATGTCATCCATATAAACCACAACAACACCACAAGATATGAGACTATGGAACAAGTGGTTCATCATTGTTTGAAATGTGGTGGGGCTATTGCAAAGACCAAAGAACATAACAAGAGGTTTGAACAAACCCTTGTTGGTGACAAAAGCTGCCTTCCATTCACCACCATCTTTGATCCTGACATTGTTATAACCCCAATGAACATCCATCTTGGTGAAATACCATGCTCCACAAAGACAATCAATGAATTCTGAGATGAGAGGAAATGGATAGCTATTCTTGATTGTCATTGAGCTTGCAATAATCTTGAACAGGTCATAATTCTCCAGACATCTTCTTGATAAAGAAAAAGGGTGAAGCCATAGGAGATTTAGAGGGACATATACAACCACTTTTCAAATTTTCTTCAATGAACAACTCCAATTGTTTCTGTTTATCCAAAGATAGATTGTAAACTTTACCAGCAGATGGTTTTGCTCATGGTTTAAGTTCAATCACATGATCCCAAGGGCATCTTGGGGGGAGCACATCAAAAGTGTCCTTGTTGACTACCCATTTGAAATGGTGATATGTGTTGAAGATTGTGTGCATATCACCACATTTTTGTTCAGCTTCCTCTCCTTTCTTTGTACACATACTCTTTACTATACCATATGTACACATTACAACACACTTACTCCATCTACATGGACTATCCCCACTTACCACTCCATGTGACACACATTGCCCTCTTCTCACACAATGCATATTGCCTTCACTCCACACTGTCACACCCCACACATTACTCCATGCAACACATGTTGCCCTTACTATGGGCATCCTTGTTCTCTACTACACACTCTCCACTACAACCTTACATGTGGACACTACTTAAGATGATAGCTCTACATACACACTCCTCAGATGTCTCCACTATCTGTCTGAGTGAGTTTTACTTATCTCCATTGCCCTATCACTTTTTACACTTCCCTGCAGTGTACTTAAACCACATTGTGTTGCTCACTTCATGTGTTAACTCCACTACTCACTGCAGCCATGTCGCATCACATCTATTCACATTTGCACCACTATCCACTGCAGCCATGTCATGTCACCTCTATTTGCATCACTTCTATTCATGTTTGATCCACTACCCACTGCAGACATGCTGTCTGTCATCTCCCCCCATGGGGATACACTTACTCTTGCATTAGCAATTATTCTGTTTGTCTTTGCTTCCCCTAGCCTGCATGTACAATATGCTTTATGTACAATATCTTCAAATATCTTCCTCAGTTTCTTCTTCTCAGCTTCAATGGCTAGATCTTGGCTAATGCTCTGAATGGCTGCCTCCATTTCCTTTTGATCTACTATAACCATCAATATTCAATCATCCTTTTCTTCAGCTACTATCCTTTCCTTGGCTTCTTCATGTATTTTCTGGTTTTGTTGCTTCATCAACTTCTTGTTTGACTTCCATACTTGTCTATTGGCCTTGAGACATACTTCACATCTGTGAGGGCACCTAGTGAAATGTATTTTTCCCTGTAACCAATTGATTTCAGTGTTATGGATTTTCAACCATGATTCACCAACAATGAGATTCTTTTTGCCCAGATTATAGACTGCAAAAGTAGCATGTTCAGTATGACCATCAATAGACATGATGAAATCAATCATTTCTTTAATGGATCCTCCTTGGTTAAGTGATCAATCAACATTGTAGACCAGAATAGGGTGTGCAAGTTTTTTTGTGTTTAAGTTGTTTTTCTTCACAAATTCTTTGTTGACATATAACTAAGTAGCCCCAAAATCAAGGAGAGCATCAACTTCCAGAGTAGCTCCACTATCCACTGTTTTGATTCTGATTTTAAGTTCTGGGAATTTTGTGATGTTGAATGTCCTGACATATTCCTTTTTTTCCAAAGGAGGAATGACCTTTTGCACTTGAGGCTTCACTTCAGACTGAGAGCAAGACAGAACAATGCATGTTAAATAAATTTGGGTACAAGCATTGAGACAATCAATGTCTGTATCATCAGTCTGAAGCATAGAAAACCTGTTGTAGGATGGCAAACTTGTGCTCAGTTCCCATCCAATCCAAAACCTAACTGTGGAGCTCCACTCTTTGAGCTATTTGGATCATTCAACCTAAGACCACTTGCCTGAAACTCCTTCTGCATCTCAGCCAAGAAGTCTGCATCATTCAGTGCATGCATCTCTTGAAGGGTCCTTGCATTCCCCCTTCTTTGTTGTCCTTGTGGACACCTTGGTTCTGGACAATCCTGTGCAAAATGTCCTTCTTTTCTGCAATTGAAGCATAATTGATGGCATGGTCCTCTTGCTCTATCAACATCCATAGGTTCTCCAGCAGGAGCAGTGGTGGAAGTGAATTCTTGTTGAGGAGCATAGTTTCACTGTTGCCCCTGTTGTCACCCAAAGGATTGCTGCTGCCCTTGTGGGTGTCTTCTTCCCCAAGTTGACTTGAAATTCTGCATGTCCTGCCATACATACACCCTAACATGAGCTCTTCTGATCCATCCATTGAGCTCAATTGGGATTGGCATCTCCATATAATATGACTGTAGAAGAGGACAATTCATCCCCTTCTTGAACAATGTGCAAAGTGCACCATCATTATAGCCAGATGCTGTTTTATAGAGAAGGAATTCAATGATGTATTCCTCTATATGCCTACTCCCTTGTGAGATTGTGGTCAATTTCTGCTGTGCTGTTTGTTCTTCATTATGGTCTCTGAAAGTAATCTTCATCATTGTTAAGAGATCATCAAAGTCTTTGAATGGCTCATCATGTTGCAGAGGTTCTGCTTGATGTGCCTCTATTTGTCACAAAATTCCATTCTTCCATTCTTTGGCATACCCTCCTTTGATGTAAGACAAAATAACTGTGACTTTGTCATTGTCCTGGTATTCTGGATATGTGTGTAAGACAAGGTATATTTGATCCAGATATGATTGAAATTTCTTTTTGTTGCCATGAAAAAGAGTTGGTTCTGTGATGTGAACCTTGGGGAGCTGGACCTGGGGTTGGGGGCCTATTCCTCATCCTGAAGAGGAACCTTCACCTTCTGCCATTGCCAAATGGCTCAGAAGATTCATCACTGTCTCCTGTTGTTGCTGAAGTAACTTCTGCTGATCCTGTACCATCTTCATCATCTCCCCAAAACTTGGTTGATCATGCTCCTGATCCATATATGAGCAGATGCTGCAGATGGATGTTGAAGAGTTGTTGCTAATGCTGTACCAAGACCTTTGATGTCTGAGATGATGATGGTTCTTGATCTCCTAAACTCTCAAATTGATTCCTTGAGTGTGATTCAGGTTCTTTGCTGTCTTCTTGATGTTGTGGAGGGGACTGCTGTCTCCAACTCCATTGGCTCCACTGATCTCTGGATCCTTGCAACAGATTGTTCAATTACTTGTCAGATAACTTCAATGAGTGTTCCTGTACTTCTATAGTTGAGTGATGTCAAATTGATTGCATGCTCAGTCATACAACAGAAGCACTATATTTTCAATAAAATGTGTGGATGATAAAAATGACAAACAAGAACACCACAAAAACTTGAAACAGTGATATGTCTACTCTAGGATGTAGACATTTTGGGTCCTCCTGCAATATAAGACACAAAGTGATGGTGGGGGTTGATATGAAATGTGCAGTCTGGATGTGCTCCTAACTCAAGCAGGACAGGAGGGGTAATGAGGGAAGGGTTGTTGTAATACTGATACAACAATTCCCTGAACAGGTTAGGTGGGTAATTAACTCTGTACCTTCTATCCTGATTTCTCCAATGCTCTGACCTAGGGTCAGGGTACAACCAAAGGGGAAACCTCTTGTAGTTTGTTGAAGGTTCACTTTGACACTGTATGATGATGTGTGCATGCCAAGCAAGAAGGCAATGGTGAAGATGTAGGTGGATGGTTGTGGGTGGGAGGAAGAAGCAAGTAAAAGTTCACACTTAGACCTTGATCTAAGAGTTGCTCTGTCCTAGAGTGAGTGTGGGGGGGACAAAGGTGGCATGTAGAAGAGGCAGGTGGTCCCTGAGCTGTCAGAAGACCCACACTGTTCCCAGGAATCCTCTTGTCCAAAAAGGTCCTCCCAGGATGTCCATGATTGCATATCAATCTGTCCACTCCAAGGGTCCACCACATGCATGCAGTGGAGGAGGTCACAGGGTGAGAGGTGGATGTGGATGGGGTGAACACTATAATGTCAGACCAAAAGTTGAAGGACAGATGCAGGTGAGCAAGGGATGTAAGTGAGTCCACAAGCTGCAGGTACACTCACTCTCATGCTTTTGCCACTTGCAGTGATGACAGGCAGCAAGAGGAAGGCAGGGAAGGAAGAGGGCATGGCAGAGAGGTTCTTGTTCGCATTTGGGCTTGCTTACAAAACATATGGTGTAAAATGGGTTGCAGATGAAGCAGTAGTGAAAGCAATGTCCAGCAGGAAAGGGAGGAGGAGAGTGGAAGCAGGTGTGGCAAGAGAGGGAGTTCTGACCAATTGTGAGGCCAATGCTATGTCAAAGCCAAACAACTGAAGAAGAGTGCTAAAACAACAAGTAGGATGATCACACTTAGACTAGCTGATATCCCAGATATATAATCAGTAAGGTAAAACAAGGAAGAAGACTACAGACTACTGCACCTAGCAGATATCCCAGATGATCAGAACTGGGGAATAAACTGCTAGGAGTCCTATGTATATATAGTACTCTGAATAGTGCACAGACCATGCTGTACAGTATAGGGCTGGAGAATGAGAAAGTAAGATAGTGATGTCATATCTAATAATAGAGGGGATGTGTAAGTACTGACTGAGACTCTGTGGCATCTGTGGGAGTGATTGGTGATACTCCACAGCAGGTGTGAGAAGGATTGGTGAGCATCTGCAGTAGTGGTGAGAAAACAAGTCATTACCAAATATAGAACAGGCCAATTGGAGATCAGATGACTAGTGCATCATCAGCTGACAAAGATGAACAAGAGGAGTGTATGACTGTGGGAATTGCTTTGATAGATCAGGAGTGATTGTAAGATCAATAGCAATAGAAACATGAGAGAAATAGAAAAAATGAAGAGAAAAATAGAGAAAATAATAGCAGCCTGACGTTGAAGGCTCTTCCACTTTCCTTATTGACAACCAGTCAGCTCTCTCTGTGGTGAAGAATCCAGAGCACCATGGGAGGATGAAGCACTTGGACATGAGATATTTTTGGCTTAGGGATGCAGTCAAGGCAGGGTCACTGACTCCTGTTTATGTCCCTACTGAAGATCAAGTCTCTGACTTGCTCACCAAGTCCCTCTGTGTCCAGAAAATGGTGAGGCTGTGGGGTATGATGGGATTTACCTAGTGTCAAAGCTAGAGAGTTGCTTCATCAGGAGGGACTGTTGTTATTAAAGGTTCTTCACCAACTCTCTTTCTAATTCCTTATCTTGAGATTTCCAGACTTCATATTACATTTGATCATATCCTTCTTTGTCCTCATGTGTTTGAGTTCTAACTCTGCACATACATAGTACACATGCTTATAGTTCAGACTCCACATTTACACATACTATAAAAGAGTTCTGGGTGGTGCAGCTTCTTTCTTCAGTTGCTCATCTCAGACTCTATCCCCCACTTAGTGTGGTGTTTGTAGTGCTCATTTGTTCTAATCATAAGTCACTGTCTATCAAATTTTAACAGGAGACAGTGTAGGAGATGTCTGGCCTGGTAGCAGTGGCAAGGTAAAGCAAGGCACCTACAGCAGAAACATAAGGTATGTCCTTCATTGCAACAACTTCTGCTGGAGTCTTCAGAGGCTTGGCTGCTGAAAGTCAAAGTCCTGGCTGCATAGGTGTAAGCACAGGCTTGCAATCTTGCATGCTGAAGCAGTTGAGCATGTATAGTATGTACTGGCATTGACAGAGGGAGATGGTGTGATTTGGGCAATCCTGAGTGATTTCAATACCAAGGAGGAAAGAAGTGGGTCCTAAGTCTCAAAGGTGGAAATATGAAGACAACTGCTTAATGATGGAGTGAATGGCTTCAAGACTGTTAGAGGCAAGTGTGATGTCATCAACAAAGACTGGCAGGATGATCTGCACAGAGTCCTTGCTGTGGACATAGATGATAGAGTCTACTTGCACACATTTGATGCCCATGTCGACCTAGACAGACTGCAACTTCTGGTACCACATATGAGATGCTTGCTTCAACCCATAGATAAACTTCTGAAGATGAAGGACTTGGTTACTGTTCCCTAGAGTGAAGCCTTCAGGCTGCTGCATGTACACTTCTTCATCATCAAGATCCCTGTCAGACTTTGTTTATGGAGCATTTAGTCTTTTCTTTTACTTTTACTTTTCTTTTCATTTTCTCTTTGATTAGATAAGATTAGATCTTCTTTCCTTTCAGTCTATAAGATCTCATCTTATCTTTATCTACTTACTGTCACTTCATGTTCTGGATGCACCCATGCTGCACATGATGTCATACTTACTGCAGGTATTTACTGTAGCACCTGCCCTAGAGTACTGCACTGGTCCATGCATGCTTTCCTTTAGTATATAGGTAGCTGTAGTATTATGAATATACTCCAGCTTGTTATGGCTGGCAAATCCTTTCTTTTGGAGTGATCCTTAAGTTAGTGTGTGCTGGTCTCCCTTACAGGTGTCAGGACGTACTTATTTTTCTCTTCATTTTACGATTTCTTTTACTCTTATCGCCCAAGATCTACTAGAGATATCTTATCTCATCTTATCAAGATCATCAGTAGATCTTATCGCGATTATCTATGACTCATTTCCATTTAGTCATCGGGCCACTTACTGTACATTTATGACTACATTTCCCACAGACGTTTATTAATGCAGTGCAATACTGCGCATCGCTTACTGATACTTCCCACAGATGCTGCGCATCTTATTTACATACGCCTGCCCTACAGTGACAGCACATGGTCTGTGTGCCAATCCCTGTAGTATATAAAGACTCTCATGTTGTAGATAGTTCTTTAGCTTTATACATCTGAGATATCCACTATACAGTGTGACAGTCTAAGGTGTATTGTCTCATACTTCGCCAATCCCCCTTCCCTTTCAGTTGTGACCTCGCTGTCCTAGCGTGCGCCTCACAATTGTATAAAGCTCTCTCATAAGCGACCTCACACACACCATTCCTCCGTCTCGAATCATCATTCCCCTCCCTCCTCACTCAAGAGAGTGTTGTATTGTAATTAGGACTCAGTTCTTCGTAGTTCAGCTGCAGCGCTGGGCCATATATTGCCTCAGCGAGCAGTGCTATGGTGTCTACCACTTAGTGGGGCATCGCAGAACCTCCTGACAACCGTTCAGACCAGGAGTACGATACTTTTTACTTTAAACAAAGATCTCTTTCGTAGTACTAGTAGTAGTTATATACTAGTATATACTTACATACTCCCACTTTCCATTTTGTGTTGAAAGGCCTATTCCCTTGAAAAAGGAATAGTGAGCTCTCACTTCGCACAATCTTATTTTCACCATTCCGTGCATTCTACGCTCGGAAAAGAGAACTAGATCTGGCAAATCCTATGCCAGACACAGCTCTCTTCCACCAACAACTCGTCCAAAGACTTCTTTGGCTCTCCTCTGCTTCTACTATAACACCTACAATTACCGACAGCAGCAGGCAATCTGGTTCTTCCAACTCCACAACCCCTACTACAACAATCACCCTGACCGTGGAATTTCTTTCCAAACTACTTCGACCACACCAGCCCCTATTACAATTCGTTCTCCCAGGCGTTCATTTTTAGAAACGAACAATGACGTCAGGACCCAGCAACTGGGAATTCAGGGAACCAGCTCCAATGGTCGAAGATTCCTCACAAGAACAAGAAAGGGAAAGGAGAGAAGCAGACAAAACCAGAAGACTCCGGCTCCTAGATGTAGAGGAAGCAATGGAGATGATGAACGAACAGATGAAGCAGCAGCAATGAGTACAAAAGGAACAAGGTGACGTGATTATAAGTCTGGGGACAACAATGGTGGATATCACCAAAAATATGAAGGAAATCACAATGATGATGTGGCAACAGCCACTTCCTTCCACACTCCCCCCAACTATTCCTGCCAGTTCCTCTGGCCAAATCAACGCCCCATCAGCCCACATATTTGCCCAACACCGGGTAAAAGTTTCTGCTCCTACAGCATTCTCGGGGAAGCGAGACAAGCTTGATTCATTTGTTCAAGAACTATTCCTAGTATTTGCTGCAAACAAAACGTGGTCAGACAGTGATCGTATCACATATGCCCTCTCCTATATGATAGGAGGATCAGCAGAAGCATGGCACAATCTACAAGTCGCGAAACAATGACTTCACGAGGCTAACCCCCTCAATCCACTATACCCCATGCCATTCCGAGATTGGGTAGAATTTGATACGAAATTATGGGAACAATTTGGAGATCCCGACGAAGCCCACACAGCACAACAAGCATTACATAAGCTTTGACAAATGGGGAAGACGGCAGATGAATACACCACAGAGTTCCTCCTTCTAGCAGCCAAAACATTATATGATGAGCATGCGCTCATAGACTGCTACAAGAGGGGGTTGAACAGCGATGTACTCAACCGCGTCTATAACATAAACCCACTCCCCATCACATACCTAGATTGGCAGAGAATGGCACAACAGGCGGACAGACATATGCGAGAATATCGCCAACTTATGCAGTCCAGGGGACCATTGCAATGGACCCCCAGATATAATCAACAAGCCAATTATCAGACCAATACAGGTACACAAAAAGCTAGTAATGCAACAGTGCCAATGGACGTCAATGCAGCGCAAAGAAGGAGACCCCTTATATGTTTCAATTGTAGGAAAGAGGGGCATAGGGCAAATGTTTGCCCACAAAGGAAAAACATCAGGGAGATACACGAAGAAATCAGGCAGATGAGCATGATAGATTTTGAAAAGATGATATTCGATGAAGGGGAAAGGAGAAAGCAACAGGGTTTTGCGAAGGACGGCCAGTAGATGTCGCTGGACTGTCCAAAAATATGTTCTCAGTACTTACTCCGGACGAAGGTGCTGTTGATCACGCAAATGTATGCGATCCTATTGACAAAATAGTATTTAACAACATTTCATCGGAGACAAAGACTGAGAAAGAAGAGACATCTGAGAGTATGCCCTCTCAAGAAAAAGAAAAGCATGTAGTCATGGGGATAAGGGTAGATTTACCCATGATCAAAGTCGAAATCAAGGTACCAGAGAATGGACAAATAGTGACAATCGAAGTGCTCTTAGACTCTGGAGCTACCACATGTTATATAGACAAAGAATTTGTGAAAACAAATCATCTAAACATGAAGAGACTTCCTATAGCTATACCAGTCTATAATGTTGATGGGACCAAGAATGAACAAGGATCTATCACGGAAACAGTGGATTTGATTGTCAAAGTCCAAAATCACACGGAACAAACAACTTTCTGTGTTACAGAATTAGGAAAAGTCAATCTCATACTCAGAGAAACTTGGCTTAAGATCCACAATCCCGAAATAGATTGGAATAGTGGAACAATCTTGTTTACTAGATGTCCACAAAGATGTCACGTACGAGTGGTCGAAGATAGAAAACAATGGAAAAAGAAGAAAAAAGAGAAGTTGAAAACAGAAATACCAAAAACAATAGAAGTTGACGATGATGATGAAGAAGAAGTACAAAAGGAAGACCACATTCTCTGCATCATGATAGGAGATGATGAGAAGAATGCGGCAATTCGCAATATATCCCAAGAATTAGCAATTGAAGCAGAAAGGAAAAAGATAAAGAAATCCTTTGAAGACATTGTCCCAAAAGCATATCATGGGTTCAAATCAGTCTTTGAAAAGGATTCCTTTGATGAACTGCCTCCAAAGCAGATTTGGGATCACGCTATTGAACTGAAACCTGGAGCGAAAATGCATATGGGAAAGGTGTATAACCTATCCTTTACCAAGCAGCAAGAGCTGGAAAAGTTTGTTGAAGAAAATCTTAAATCAGGACAGATATGTATTTCCAAATCACCAATGGCTTCTCCATTTTTCTTTATCAAAAAGAAGTCAGGCAAATTACGACTGATCCAAGATTACCAATGCCTTAATGAAATAACGATCAAGAATTCCTACCCCTTACTGCTCATTTCAGAATTGATTGACAAACTTAAAGGCGCAAGATACTTCACCAAACTCGACATTAGATGGGGATACAACAATGTTCATATAAAAGAAGGAGATGAATGGAAGGCCGCCTTTATCACCAATAAAGGCCTATATGAACCTCTTGTCATGTTCTTTGGACTTACCAACAGCCCTGCAACATTCCAAACTATGATGAATCATCTTTTTAGAGAACTCATCGCTAGGGGCAAGGTGGTAGTCTATATGGACGATATCCTTATTTTCACTACAACAATGGAAGAGCATCGCCACATAGTCGAAGAAGTCCTCACAATTTTACACGACAACAAACTCTATCTGAAACCAGAGAAATGCGACTTCGAAAAGATAGAGATTGATTATCTTGGCCTTAAAATATCCTTTGATAAAATCATGATGGACCCTGTCAAAGTCCAAGGGATAGCCGATTGGCCCACCCCAACATCTGTTACTGAAGTTCACTCATTTCTAGGATTCACCAATTTCTATCGTCACTTTATTCAAGGGTTCTCTGATATAGCAAAATCCCTAAATTCTCTTTTACAAAAAGACAGTAAATGGCATTGGGATCAGGAACAAAAAGACTCATTTTAAAATCTTAAAACAGCGTTATGTTCAAAACCTGTTTTAGTCTTCCCTGAACCCAATCGCCCATATCTTGTAGAAGCAGACAGTTCAGGATATGCTATGGGTGCAGTCTTATCACAGATGAGAGATGATGAGAAATGGCATCCAGTGGCATATATCAGCAAAGGGTTGTCACCAGCAGAGAGGAATTATGACATCTATGACAAAGAGATGTTAACTGTTATACGTGTGTTGGAGCAATGGTGACACTATCTAGAAGGAACAGATAGTACAGTTGAGATCCTTACGGATCACAAAAACCTAGAGTACTTTATGAGTGCCCAGAAATTGAACCATTGCCAGGCCCAATGGTCTCTCTTTCTTTCTAGGTTCAACTTTCACCTTTCCCACCGACCGGGGAAGAGTTCGGCCAAACCAGATCTTCTCTTGAGACGCACAGATCATAAAGAGGGGGTGGAACATGACAACGAAAACATCATACTGCTAAAACCAGAATTCTTCAAACCAAATAATCTGATTGATAGCGCTTGCACATCTCAGATTAAGGACAAACACATCTTAGCAGTCATGATAAACAACATTCCACTCCTTCAGAAGATAGCGGATGAACAGGAGAAAGATGGAGATGTCAAGATGTGGGTAGAATTGTCAGCAGACAAATGCAAAACAGCTACCATTGCAGGATGGGGACAGAACAAAAAAGGACTACTTACATACAAAAACAAAATTCTAGTCCCAGACAGTTGCAGAGCAGACGTCGTAAAACAATGTCATGACACCCCAATAGCAGGACATCCGGGACAGTGGAGGACACTGGAGATAGTGTCGAGAACATTTTGGTGGAAAGGAATGGCAGCATACGTTGGAAGATATGTCAAAAGTTGCGACATATGTCAAAGAACGAAGACAATCACTCAAAAACCACAAGGGGAATTGACTCCCAATGAAATACCATCTCATCCCTGGCAAATCATTTCAACAGACCTTATCACACAATTGCCAGATAGTCAGGGATATGATTCAATTTTAGTGGTTGTTGATCATTTTTCAAAAATGATTCATACTATGGCAACAATGTCCGACGTCACTGCTGAAGGAGTAGCACAACTGTTCAGAGACAATATTTGGAAACATCATGGACTACCCGAAAAGATATTATCTGATCAAGGTCCCCAATTTGCTTCCAAAATGATGAAGGAGTTAAACCGGTTATTAGGCATTAAAATGGCTTTGTCCACAGCCTATCATCCACAAACAGACGGTCAAACAGAAAGGATTAATCAAGAAATTGAGCAATACCTTCATATATTCGTAGACCATCGACAATCAGACTGGATGAATTGGTTACCAATGGCTGAATTCTGTTACAATAACAGAGTCAATGCTTCTACCAAATATTCTCCCTTCATGTTGAACTCTGGACAAAATCCACATATGGGATTCGAACCAGGCAAGACGTCCACTATCGATTCGGTAGAAAATTTTGTTGAAGGATTGAAGAGGACGAGGGAAGATGCAGAATCAGCATTGAGAAAGGTGGCTGATGATATGAAGAAGTACTATGATGCACACAAGGGAAAGACCCCTCAATATCGCATTGGAGATAAAGTATGGCTAGACACATCAAATATACAAACAGGACGACCCACTCGAAAGTTGGATCATAAAAGACTTGGCCCATACTCAATTATCAAAGTGCTTTCAAATAACGCATACGAATTAGCACTTCCCAAGTCTATGAAAATACATCCAGTCTTTCATATCATCAAACTACTACCATATTCTCCAAATGATATCCCAGAACGCATCATAAAACCACCTTTACCACCGATTATCAAGGATAACGTTGAACAATATGAAGTTGAAAAGATCTTGAATAGCAGAAAATATCGAGGATATGTTCAATATCTAATCAAATGGAAAAATTACCCAGAAGACGAAAATTCCTGGGAACCAGCATGTGTCATGATCAAAGACATACCCAAGCTGGTCAAAGAATTCCATACTACCCATCCTACTGCTATTCGATCAATTCAACATTGTTCTATCCCAATCAAAAGACTTTCCAATTTAGCCACATTACCTACTCGAGGATCAGAGCACGCTGCTGGCTTAGATCTTTACAGTGCAGAAGAAATTGTCATTCCTGCACATGGCCAAAAATTGGTCAATACTCAAATCTCCTTGGCTATACCAGACAACTGCTATGGACGTATTGCTCCTCGCAGCGGTTTGGCTGTCAAAAACTCTATTCATATTGGAGTGGGAGTAATTGACTCAGACTATCGTGGCCCTGTAAAGATTCTAATGGTCAATCTCGGCGATATTGATTTTACAGTCAAAATCAAAGACCAAGTAGCCCAAATGATCTTAGAACATATATCTTTGGCTAAAGTGGAAGAAGTTGATTCCCTAAAAGATACGCATTGAGGGGAGAAAGGTTTTGGTTCTACTGGAGTTTCCTTTGCTCGTCGAGTCGTCTCGCCCTAAGAAGGGGGGTATTTGTCAGGACGTACTTATTTTTCTCTTCATTTTATGATTTCTTTTACTCTTATCACTCAAGATCTACTAGAGATATCTTATCTCATCTTATCAAGATCATCAGTAGATCTTATCGCGATTATCTATGACTCATTTCCATTTAGTCATCAGGCCGCTTACTGTACATTTATGACTACATTTCCCACAGACGTTTATTAATGCAGTGCAATACTGCGCATCGCTTACTGATACTTCCCACAGATGCTGCACATCTTATTTACATATGCCTGCCCTACAGTGACAGCACATGGTCTGTGCGCCGATCCCTGTAGTATATAAAGACTCTCATGTTGTAGATAGTTCTTTAGCTTTATACATCTGAGATATCTGCTATACAGCATGACAGTCTAAGGTGTATTGTCTCATACTTCGCCAATCCCCCTTCCCTTTCAGTTGTGACCTCGCTGTCCTAGTGTGTGCCTCACAACAGGGATATGTAGGACAGCCATCTTACAATCCCCATTGATGAAGGCATGTAAAATGTCAATGGAGTGCAGGTGTAAGTCATTGAGACCTGCAGGGGCAAGAATAGTCCTGATAGCTGCAAACTTAGCTGTGGGAGTAAAGGTTTCATTGAAGTCAAAACCAGGCCTTTTACCGAATCCCTTAGCAACCAATCTAGCCTTATAGTGCTCTATAGAACCATCAGCTTTCCTCTTCACCTTGAAGACCCATCTACAACCAATAGCTTTTCAGCTGGGGGGGAGATCAGTTAACTCCCAAGTCCTATTGCAACTGTGAGCATCCAGTTCTTCTTGAGCTGCTATGATCCACTGCTTTGTGTTGGAGTGCCCCAAAGCTTGCCAATATGTCAAAGGCTCTGGGCCTAATGAAGCTGCAAAAGTATGACCAGGATCTGTGAAAAATGTGCCCAGAAACTCTCCTTCATCATCATCTTGCTTGACTTTGGATTCTTCTTCAGAACTCTCTACAATTGGAGTAGGCTCCCTGTGCACTCTCCACCACTCTCCTGGAGCTCTCCTTTCCCTGTTGCTATGACACAGAGGTGTAGCCCCTAGGTGCAGGAGTAGTAGAAGGAGTAGGGTCAGCACTAGGAGACTGTAAAGGAGACTGAGTAGAAGTTGAAGGGCTGCCAGAGTCAGGGTCTTCTAGAGATGAAGTTGATGAAGCAGGAGATGCAGGGGGACTTGCTTCAACAATAGGAGGTGCTGGTGCAACAGGGGGAGGTGCTGAAGAGTCTGTGTCAAGATCAGTATCTAAGACATCCCTCCCATGATCTGGCACAGGCTCAGAAGGTGTAGGAGGTACAGCAAGAGATGGTAGAGTTGAAATAGGAGCATCCTTCCTAGCAGGGAAGTGCCTTTTGTTAAACTTCGAGATAATGTGACTTGTGATTAGAACCAATGAGGAGCAATACAAACACCACACTAAGTGGGGGACTAGAGTCCGAGATGAGCAACTAAGTAAATAAAGTATAAGTGATGTTACAGTACCTAGAGTCTGAGATGAGCAACTGAAGAAAGCAGTTGCGCCACCCGGGAACTCTTTTATAGTATGCATAAATGCGGAGTCTGAACTATAAGAGTGTGTACAGTATATGTGCAGAGTTAGAACCTAAATGCATCAGGACAAAGAAAGATATGATAAGATGTAAATCAAAGTCTGGAAATCTCGAGATAAGAAAATAAGGAGAGAGTTGGTGAAGAACCTTGAATAACAACACCTTTCACCAAAGTCAGCCCTCTCACTAATAAAACAAGTGTTTGAAGATTGGTCCCAGAACTTCCAGCCCTTGTAGCCTGCAGGGTAACCTATCAAGATAGCCTTTTGCATATGAGGTCCTAGGCTATTCCTCTTGTCCCTCTGCACATGCACATAAGCAGTGCATCCCCAGACTTGAAGATGTGAGACATCAGGCTTCTTCTTGTGCCATAGCTTGAAGGGGGTGGTAGCTTTGGGGATGGCAGAGGTGGGAAGACAGTTCCAGACATGAACATAAGAAGCTAGGGCTTCTCCCCAAAATGATGAAGGGAGTCCAGACTCACCTAGCATTACAGTGATACCCTCTGCCATAATCCTATTAGCCCTCTCTGCTACTCCATTCTGCTGTGGTCTGTTTCAAACAGTGTTGTCAAACAATACTAGCATCTGTAGTGAATTTGAGGAAGGCATTGCACATATATTCACCACCCTTATTATCTCAAACAGTCTTGATCTTTGCTCCAAGGTGGTTTTTGGCATGAGCTTTGTACACCTTGAAGGCATCAAAAGTGTCCAATTTCGACCTCAATGGAAAGATGATGTGAAAATGAGTGTGGTCATTGATGAAGGAGGCCCAATAGCAAAAGCATGAGTGGGTATGAACAGGAAGAGGACCATGCAAGTCAGAGTGGACTAGCTTGAGAGGTGCAGAGGTGTGAGTTTGTGAAGTGGGGAAAGGGTTTGCATGCATCTTGCCTGCTAAGGAGGGTTCACAGGATCAGGGGGTGAAGGGGACTCTATCACAAGCCCCAAGACCAGCTGCTGCTTCAAAATGCAATCTACACCTCCATAATGATGGTGGCAAAGCCAACAAAGCTAGAGCTGAATTGACTGTAGGAGGTGGTAGAGGAGTGGTAGTACCTTCAAGATAAGCACAGTTTGAAGCATTAACTGCTGCTGAGAACAAGATAGTGCCAGACCTGATAAAGTTCATAACAGTCTTGAGGATGACTACAGAGAACTGCTTATAATGAGTGAGGAATAGAACTGAAAGGAGGTTGTTTCAGAGATCTGGGACAAGTAGCACATTGGTGAACTTGAGAGGGTGGAGTTGCTGACCATCTATCTCTGGAGCAAACAGGACAGACCTAATACCTGCAGAGTAAACAAGATTGTTGTCTGTGAGTCAAACTGGGACTCTGTGTGGCCTATAGTTTTGAAGCCAGTGTCTGTGGGGAGTCATGTGAGATGTAGCTCCTGTGTCAGCACACCACAGAGAGTCAGGAGTAGAGGATATGGCTGTTGTTGAAGATAGTGAAGTATCAGGAGAGATGGTAGCAGTACCAGCAAAGTGAGTAGTAGTGAATTCCACAATAGTGAAATAGAGTGGATGCAATAAATGCTGTGTAGTGTGAGAGTGAGTGATGTGGAATGGATGATACTTGGTAGATGCATGGATAGGATGCTAGCAAAGGTATTGCTGAGGGTTGGGAGCAATGGTGCAAAGGGTAGTCAAGATAACACTATGATTTCTAACCCCAGGAGTTGAGACTTCAATGCTATTGCAAGTGAACCAGTCAAGCCAATTTGCTGAAACTTCAATTGAAGGTAGACACAGTGTAGGTGGAGGTCTGTACAAGATTTCAAGAGGATTGGATGCACAAAAGTCAAGGTATTGATGTCACAGAGTCAAAAGAGCACAGGGCCCATAACCTGATGAATTTTGATAGAACATGACTTGTGATTAGAACAGGAGCACTACAAACACCACACTAAGTGGGGGACTAGAGTCCAAGATGAGCAACTAAGTAAATAAAGTAAGAGTAAAGTCACAGTACCTAGAGTCTGAGATGAGCAACTAAAGAAAGAAACTGCACCACTGAGAACTCTTTTATAGTACAGGCAAATATGGAGTCTGAACTATATAACTATGTATACCATATATGTGTGGAGTTAGAACTTAAATGGACCAGGACAAAGAAAGATATGAGTGAATGTAACACAAAGTCTGGAAATGCAAAATAGAGAAATAAGATGAGAGTTGGTGAAGAACCTTATAATATTAACATAGCTCTGGCTCAAACACCACAGATGGAACCCTGGCAGAGTAGATGATCTTGTTGTCTGCTAGTCGAATGGGCAGTCAAAGTGGCTCATAGTTTTGGAGCCAGTGTCAATGAGGGGTCATATGAGAAGTGGCCCCTGTGTCTTCACACCAGAGGGAGTCAGCCAGAGTCAACAGGAAGGTGGGAGATGAACAGGAAGGATCAGAGTGAAGACTTGCATTGCCAGCAAACTCTGGGGCAGCAGTTGATGAAGCAGATAATGAAATAGTTTTGTTAGCAGTTGAGGAGCATTTGGAGTTCTTCACAAGTTGGTCCATCCTCTTGTAGCATCTTTGTGAAGCATGGCCATCCTTGCCACAGTATTCACACTTGTAGGAGTTCCAGGGGTGACAAGATTGAGTAGATGATGAAGTCTGCATTGCCCCAGAGGTAGACAAGACATCAGGATGATGAGATCTATTGGTTTCTTCTGTAACAAATGCTGCCTGAAGCTTGTCTTTGTCAAGAGGGTCCAGGAGTAGCAGGGATGAGGTGAAGTGGCTATACTCATCAGGCAAGGATCTGATGAGGGACATGCAAGCTAGATCTTTATCTGGGTTCTGAAGAGTGAAGCCCTTGGGACAGAGATTAGTGATAGTCCTCGTGGCCTCATCTACCCTGTTCATTAGAGCTTGCAGGGACTCTTCAGGCTTCTTCCTGATAGAGAACAATTCATTGTAGGCATTGAATCTTGCCCCAGGCTTCTTTGACAGGTGTAGCTTCTTGAGTTTCTCCCAGATCTTGATGGGATCACACTCTATGCCTCCAAGATGCACCCCTTGTTCATGCTTGACAGCAAGGAACAAGGCTCCAGCAGCTTTCTGTGACCTCCTGTTCCAATCCCAATACTCTGAGAGTGACTTGGACTTATCTGGGATTGTCTCCTCACCTGAAACCAACATCTGACAACCTCTCATCATCAACCAGGCCTTCATCTCCATTGACCATTGAGGGTAGTTAGAGTATGAGAGAGGTGGGATAGAAGGAGAGGAGGTAGAGTCAGAGGGTATGATGACAAAGGCAATGTTGCACAAGGATGAGTGATCTGGATGCAATGTAACTTGGTACTGACATGCTTGGGAGTGTGTTTGAGGTGATGGCAACATATAGGAGTGATAGCACAGGTGATGGCTGAGATACAACTATGGTTTCTAACTTGCAGAGTTGAGACTTTGGTGTTGTTGCAAAGGAAGCAGTGAGCTGAATGAGGTGGGTATTTGAATGGGTGTAGGTGCAATGTAGGTGGAGGTCCATATGATGTTTGGAAAGGATTGAGTGTGCAGACATCAAGATATGAATGCCACAAAGTTGATTAGAGCATGGGACCCATAACCTGTTAAAGGACAATGAAGGACTTGCAATATTGCAACAGAGGCTACTCTAGACACCACACTAAGTGGGGGACTGAAGTCTGAAGTGTTGTTATATAAGGTTCTTCACCAACTTTCCTATCTTCGGATTTCCAGACTTTGTGTTACATTTACTTATATCTTTACTTGTGCTCATGTGTTTGACTTCGTACTTTACCCACACCTGTGGCACACTCTTATAGTTCATACTCCGCAGTTACACGCAGTTTAAAGGAGTCCTCGGTGGCATAACTAGTTCTTTCTCTAGTTGCTCACTTTGGACTTCAGGTACTGTACTTATGTCTCTGTCTCTTCTTTCTCTAGTTGCTCACTTCAGACTTCAGTCCCCCACTTAGTGTGGTGTCTAGAGTACTCCTCATTGCAATCCCACAAGTCCTTTATTGTCCTTTAACAGGTTATGGGCCCTGTGCTCTAATCGACTTTGTGGCATTCATATCTTGACGTCTGCGCACTTGATCCACTCCGAACTTCGTACGGACCTCCGTATACACTACGCCTACCTCCATTCCAACTTACAGCCAATTCGACTCACTGGTTCCTTCGCAACAACATCAAAGACTCAACTCGGCGAGTTGGAAACAATAGTTGTATCTCAACCTACACTTGTGCTATCACTCCAATACTTTGCAGTCATCTTGGGCATACTCTGAAGCACTCCTATACCAAGTTACATCGCATTCCAATCACTCGTTCTCGCATGCCATCGTCATCATCATCATGCCTTCCAACTCTACCTCCTCTCCATCTATCCCACCTCTCTCAAACTCTAACTATCCTCAATGGTTGATGGAGATGAAGGCTTGGTTGATGATGAGAGGGTTATGGATGTTGGTTTCAGGCGAGGAGACTGTTCCAGATAAGTCCAAGTCCCTCTCGGAGTACCAGGATTGGAAGATGAGGTCACAGAAAGCTGCCGGAGCCCTATTCCTTGCTATAGAACATCAACAAAGGGTTCATCTCACCAGCATCGAATGTGATCCTATCAAGATCTGGGAGAAGCTGGAGAAGGTCCACCTTTCAAAGAAGCCTGGGGCAAGGTTCAATGCCTACAACAACCTGTTTTCAATCAGGAAGAAACCCAAAGAGTCCCTGCAAGCTCTCATGAACAGGGTAGATGAGGCTATGAGCACTATCACTAATCTTTGTCCCAAGGGCTTCACTCTCGAGAACCTAGATGAAGAACTAGCTTGCATGTCCCTCATCAGATCCCTGCCTGAAGAGTATAGCCACTTCACCTCTTCCCTACTTCTCCTTGACTCTCTTGACAAAGACAAGCTACAAGCAGCCTTTGTTACAGAGGAAACCAATAGGTCTCGTCGTCCTGATGTCTTGGCTACCTCTGGGGCAATGCAAACTTCATCATCCACTCAATCTTGTCACCCCTGGAACAACTACAAGTGTGAATACTGTGGCAAGGATGGCCATACCTCCTGGAGATGCTACAAGAGGATGGATGAGCTTGTGAAGAACTCCGAAGGCTCCTCAAATGCTAACAAGGCTACCTCTTCGTCTACTGCCCTGGAGTTTGCTGGCAATGCAAGTCTCTGCTCTGATCCTTCCCCTGCCTCTCCCAACTTCCTGTCAACTCTAGCTGACTCCCTCTGGTGTGCAGACACAGGGGCCACTTCTCATATGACCCCCCATCGCCACTGGCTTCGAAACTATGAGCCACTCTGACTCCCTATTTGATTAGCTGACAACAAAGTCATCTACTCTGCCAGGGTTGGGTCTGTGGTGTTTGAGCCAGAGCTAGAGGATCAGAGGTGTCATCCCATGGAGTTTACAAAGGTTCTACATGTCCCAGAGCTTCATAATAACCTGCTATCTGTCCTATACTTGACAAAAATCAAAGGGTTTACTGTTGTCATCATCGAGAATGCTATGAACTTCCTTTGCAATGGCTCAATACTCTTCACAGCAAGTGTCAATGCTTCTAATGCAGCTTATCTCGAAGGCTCCACTATCCCTGCACCTCCCACACTAGCCAATAGAGCTATAGCTTTGTTGACATTACCTTTGGACACTTCCCTATGGCACCAGAGGCTTTGCCACCATCATTATGGAGGTATAGATTGCATTTTGAAGCAACAGCTAGTCTCCAGGCTTGTCATACAGTCTACTACACCCCCAGACCCTATCTGTGAACCTTGCCTAGCAGGCAAGATGCACTCTAATCCCTTCCCTTCATTGCAATCATACACTTCTGCCCCCCTCGAGCTCATTCATTCTGATCTCCATGGTCCTCTCCCTGTTCGTACACACTTGGGATTTCATTATTGGGTCTCCTTCATCAACGACTACACTAGGTTCAGAGCAGTCTTCCCTCTCAAGGCAAAATCAGACACCTTTGAAGCATTTAAAGCCTTCAAAGCTTATGCTGAGAACCATCATGGTACAAAGATCAAGACCCTTTGAGACAACAAGGGGGGAGAATACATGTCCAATGCTTTCCTTCAGTTTACTACAGATGCAGGCATTATCAGACAGCATACTGTACGAAACAGGCCACAGCAAAATGGAGTTGCTGAGAGGGCTAACGGAACCATGGCAGAGGGGGTTACTGCTATGCTAGCTGAGTCTGGTCTTCCTTCGTCGTTCTGGGGAGAAGCACTAGCCTCTTATGTGCATGTATGGAACTGTCTCCCTACCTCTGCTATCTCAAAAGCTACCACTCCCTTTGAGCTATGGCACAAGAGGAAGCCAGATGTCTCTCACCTTCGCGTATGGGGTTGCCTTGCCTATGTGCATGTGCAGAGGGACCAGAGGAACAGCTTACAGCCCCACATGCAGAAGTGTGTCTTTATTGGCTATCCCACTGGCTACAAAGGTTGGAAGTTCTGGGATCTAGCTTCAAAGAGGTGCATTATCAGTGAGAGAGCTGATTTTGATGAGAGGTACTTCCCATCTCACAAGGATGCTCCTGTAGCTCCTTTACCTTCTCTTGTCACTCCTCCTTCAAATTCCAAGTCTGTGCCAGCTCCAGGGGGAAGTCTTTTGATTCTGATCTTGACACAGACTCTACTCCCCTGTTACTACACCTGCAGCACCTCCTGTTGACCTAGCTAGCCCTCCATCATCTCCTGCTTCATCTACCTCGTCTCTAGAAGACCCTGCTTCTACTACCCCTTCAACTTCAACACAGTCTCCTATCCCTGCCCCTACTCCTTCTCCTACTCCTGCACCTAGGGCTACACCTGTGCATTGTAGTACTAGGGAAAGGAGAGCTCCTGGAGAGTGGTGGAAGGTGCATAGAGAGCCTACACCAATTCTCGAGAGCTCTGAAGAAGAAGAAGAAGACGAAGCTGAAGTCAAATTAGAAGATGACGAAGAAGAGGAGTTCCCTGGTGCATTTTTCACTTATCCAGGATCTGCTTTCACCAGTTCATTGGGCGCAGAACCATCTACCTACAGGCAAGCTTTGGTGCGCTCCGATGCAAAGCAGTGGACACAAGCAGCTGAAGAAGAACTCAATGCTCACAGTCACAATGGCACTTGGGAGCTTGTTACTCTCCCTCCCAGCCAGAAAGCCATTGGTTGCAGATAGGTATTCGAGGTCAAACGGAATGCTGATGGCTCCATTGAGAGGTACAAGGCTAGACTTGTTGCGAAGGGCTTCAGCCAAAGACCAGGCTTTGACTTCAATGAGACATTTGCTCCTACAGCTAAGTTTGCAGCTATCAGGACTATTCTCGCCCTTGCTGGTCTCAATGACTTACACCTTCACTCCATTGACATCTCTCATGCATTCATCAATGGTGATCTCGATGGAGAAGTGTACATGCAGCAGCCTGAAGGGTTTGCTCTAGGGAGTCCTGACAAAGTCCTGAAGCTTCGGAAGTCACTCTATGGCCTAAAGCAAGCATCTCGTATGTGGTACCAAAAGCTACAGTCTGTCTTGATTGATCTTGGCTTCAAGTGTGTTCAAGTCGACTCTAGTATCTATGTCTTTAGCAAAGACAGTGTGCAGATCATCCTCCTGGTCTTTGTAGATGACATCACACTTGCCTCCAACTCCCTCAAAGCAATCCAATCAGTCATTAAGCAGTTGTCTTCGCATTTCCGTCTTAGGGGTTTGGGAGCCACCTCTTTCTTGCTCGGGATACAGATCACTCGGGACTGCTCAAAACGCGCTATTTTGCTTTGTCAACGCCAGTATATCTTGGACATACTCAAATGCTTCAGTATGCAAGATTGCAAGCCAGTCCTGACCCCCATGCAGCCAGGACTTCAACTTTCAGCACAGATGTCCCCAAAGACTCCCCAGGAGGTTGTTGCTATGAAGGATGTCCCTTATGTCTCTGCTGTAGGTGCTCTGCTATACCTAGCCACTGCTACTCGCCCCAACATCTCCCACACTGTCTCCTTACTCTGTTGATTCAACAATAACCCTGGCATGGAGCATTGGAAAGCAGTAAAGCACCTCCTTTGATATCTTAAGGGCACAGTTGACTTGAAGCTCACTTATGCACCCTCCCCTTCATCATCTCAAGAACCCTTCATTACCTACACTGATGCTGATCATGGTGGAGACCCAGACAGCAGCAGATCGACTTCAGGCTATCTCCTATGCATTGGGACAGGTGCAGTGAGCTGGAGCTCTAAGCTTCAGTCACTTGTAGCTCTTTTGACAACAGAGGCAGAGTTTATTGCAGCTGTTGAGGCAGGGAAGGAGATGTTGTGGATGTGGAATTTGTTGCAGGAGCTTGGCTATCCTGTAGATGGTGCCTCTACCTTTCAGATTGACAACCAGTCAGCCCTTTCAGTGGCCAAGAACCTGGAGCACCATGGGAGGATGAAGCATCTTGACATGAGATACTTCTGGCTTAGGGATGCAGTTGAGGCAGGGACACTAACTCCTATTTATGTCCCTACTGAAGATCAAGTTGCTGACTTGCTAACCAAGTCTCTCTGTGTCCAGAAAGTTGTGAGGTTGTGGGGCATGATGGGACTGAGCTAGTATTGAAGCTAGAGAGTTGCTTCATCAGGAGGGTCTGTTGTTATATAAGGTTCTTCACCAACTTTCCTATCTTTGGATTTCCAGACTTTGTGTTACATTTACTTATATCTTTATTTGTGCTCATGCGTTTGACTTGTTACTTTACACGTACATGTGGCACACTCTTATAGTTCATACTCCGCAGTTATGCGCAGTTTAAAGGAGTCCTCGGTGGCATAACTAGTTCTTTCTCTAGTTGCTCACTTCAGACTTCAGTCCCCCACTTAGTGTGGTGTCTAGAGTACTCCTCATTGCAATCCCACAAGTCCATTATTGTCCTTTAACATGAAGTGAGCAACTAAGTACAAAAGAAAGAGACAAAAGTACAGTACCTGAAGTCTGAAGTGAGCAACTAGAGAACTAGCTGCACCACCAAGGACTCCTTTATAGTACATGTAACTGTGGGGTATGAACTATCAGAGTGTGCCACATGTATGTGCAAAGGTAGAACTAGAACACATGAGCACAAGTAAAGATACAAGTAAATGTAACACAAAGTCTGGAAATCTCGAGACAGGGAATTAGGAAGAAAGTTGGTGAAGAACCTTTAATAACAACACATCTACCTCTGGAACAAAGACAACTGAGCCTATTCCTGCAGAGTAAACAAGGTTGTTGTCTGCTAGTTGAATGGGGACTCTGTGGGGCCTATAATTTCTGAGCCAGTGTTGATGGAGTCATGTGAGAGGTGGCTCCTGTCATTATTATAAGGTTCTTCACTAACTCTCTCCTATTTTCTCTATTTCAGATGTCCAGACTTTGTGTTACAATTGCTTATATCTTGACTTGTGCTCATGCATTCTAGTTTTACCTTTACACATACATGTGGCACACTGTCATCTGTGAGGTGCATGCTAGACAGTGAGGTCACAACTGTGAGAAGAAGGGGATTGGCAAAGAATGAGACAATACACTTAAGATGATTCACGCTGTAGTAGCCAATATCTCAGATGTATAAAGCTAAAGAACTATCTACTACAAGTGAGTCCTTATATACTACAGAGATTGGCACACAGACCATGTGCTGTCACTGTAGGGCAGGTGTATCTAAATAAGATGCACAGCATATGTGAGAAGTATCAATAAGCAATGTGCAGCATTGCACTGCATCAGTAAGCATCTGTGGGAAATGTAGTCATAAATGTATAGTAAGTGGCCCAATGACTAAATGAATATGTGTCATAGATAATCGCAATAAGATCTACTGATGATCTGATAAGATGTGATAAGATATCTATAGTAGATCTTGAGCAATAAGGGTGAAAGAAATCATAAAATGAAGAGAAAAATAAGTATGTTCTGACATCATCATTCATACTCTGCAGTTACACATACTATAATGGAGTCCTCAGTGGTGCAGCTAGTTCTCTAGTTGCTCACTTCAGACTTCAGGTACTGTACTTTTGTCTCTTTCTTTTTTACTTAGTTGCTCACTTCAGACTTCAGTCCCCCACTTAGTGTGGTGTCTAGAGTAGCCTCTGTTGCAATACCACAAGTCCTTCATTGTCCTTTAACACTAGGTACTGTAACTTTGCTCTTACTTTATTTCCTCAGTTGCTCATCTTGGACTCTACTCCCCCACTTAGTGTGGTGTTTGTAGTGATCCTGTCTAATCCACAAGTCACTGTCTATTGAAATTTAACAGTGACTTGTGACTTAAATAGGAGCACTACAAACACCACACTAGGTGGGGGACTAGAGTCCAAGATGAGCAACTGAGTAACTAGATTAAGAGTAGAGTTACAGTACCTGAAGTACAGGTCAAGGAAGAAGCTGATGAAGATGAAGAGTTTCCTGGTGTATTTTTTGCAAACCCAGCTTGTACTTTTGCAGCATAATTAGGCCCAGAGCCCTCTACCTATAGGCAAGCTTTGGGGTGCTCCTATGCAAAGCAGTGGACACAAGCAGCTGAAGAAGAACTGGATGCTCACAGTTGCAATGGCACTTGGGAGCTTGTTGATCTCCCTCCTGGCCAGAAAGCTATTGGTTGTAGATGGGACTTTAAGGTGAAGAGGAAGGCTGATGGGTCTGTTGAAAGGTATAAGGCTCAACTTGTTGCTAAGGGATTCAGTCAAAGGCCTGGTTTCGACTTCAATGAAACCTTTGCTTTTACAGCCAAGTTTGCAGCAATCAGGACTATTCTTGCCTTAGCTGGTCTACAGGACCTCCATCTTCACTCCATCAACATGGGCTTCAAATGCATGCAAGTAGACTCTAGCATCTATGTCTACAGCAAGGACTCTGTGCAGATCATCCTACCAGTGTTTGTTGATGACATTACCCTTGCCTCTAACAGTCTCAATGCCATTCACTCCATCATTAAACAGCTATCTTCACATTTTCAACTTAGAGACTTAGGACCCATCTCTTTCTTGCTTGGGATCCAAATCACTTGGGATCACCTAAATCATACCATTTCACTTTGTCAATGCCAGTACATCTTAGACATACTCAACTGCTTCAGCATGCCAGATTGCAAGCCTGTACTTACACCAATGCAGCCAGGACTTTGACTTTCAGCACACATGTCTCTGAAGACTCCCCAGGAAGTTGTGGATATGAAAGACATTCCCTATGATTCTGCTGTAGGTGCACTACTCTACCTTGCCACTGCTACCAGACCAGACATCTCCCACACTGTCTCCACCCTCTGTCAATTTAAAAACAACCCCAGGATGGAGCATTGGAAGGCAGTCAAGCACCTCCTTCAATATCTCAAGGGCACAGTTGACTTGAAGCTTTCCTATTCACCTTCCCCTTCACAATCTTGAGAGTCCTTCATCACCTACACTGATGCAGACCATGGTGGAGACTCAGACACCTCTAGGTTGACTTCAAGCTATCTCCTTTGTATTGGGACAGGTGCTGTTAGCTGGAGTTCAAAGCTGCAGTCCTTAGTTGCACTTACTTTCTACTACAGAGGCAGAATTTACAGCAGCTGTTGAAGCAGGCAAGGAGATGCTTTGGATGAGGAACTTGTTGTTATTAAAGGCTCTTCACAAACTCTCTTCCTAATTCTCCATCTTGGGATTTCCAGATGTTGAGTTACACTTGATTATATCTTTCTTTGTCCTCATGCGTTTCAGTTTTAACTCTGCACATACATTGTACACATAGTTATAGTTCATACTCCACACTTACACATACTATAAGAGAGATCCAGGTGGTGCAGCTTCTTCTTTAGTTGCTCATCTTGGACTCTAGTCCCCCACTTAGTGTGGTGTTTAGAGTACTCATTGCTTAATCCACAAATCACTTTATCTCAAAGATTAACACATCCTGGAGGATAAATACAAGGGCTCTAGCACTGATAATACCCCACTTCCCATCATGCACACTCTATCATTTACCCAGCAAAACCAAGCCCTTTCTATGCTTGATGCTAATCATTCTGCTGGCCACATAGCATCTCCTACAAGTTATGGCATTAGTACCACCTCTATACTTCACTCTAAATATCTCTTTCATATCTCTAAGCCTGTTGGAGGTCATCCTGCCAAAATCTCCTCTGCCAATATTGGTCATGCAATCCATCTGATTAGCTCTAGAAATGCTTCCACCACTGTTCATGTGGCTTAAAACTCTTTCCAACATCACCAAAGGAACCCTCTCTGCATACACTGCACAATAGCCTGAAGAAAGCTAGTATGAAGGCTGTGGTGAAGAAGAAGCCTCTTCTCTCACAGAAACATAGGAAGGAGAGGATGGTGTGAGGCCAATATGATAGCAAGGTCACACAAAGCACCAGAGGTGATAAGGGGGAAGGATGATAGTATTCAAGAGACTAACTCACTATGTAGTGGATATCTCAGAAGTACTAAATGTTCACACAGGAGAGGGCAGGAGACAAGGATGATGATGATTTGGAGAAGAGTGACCAATCAGTCCAGAACATGATGGTCCCACATAATGGGGAAAGCAACAGATGAAGAGCTAGGAAAGGAGATGGCACCAGACAATGAGGGCACAGAAGAGTAGACTCAGCTACAAGTAGGAGAGCTGATGTGGTAACACAAAGGGAAAAAGAAGATGTAGTATGAGTGAATAGAGTTATAGCTCCACTCCAAAGATGTAGACAAAGACACATCAGAAAGTGGAAAGAAGAGGAGAATAATAATGACAAATAGATGAGATGTAGGTGTAGATAAGGGTAGATAAGATATTGATAGATGAGATGGATTGGATGAGATCAAGACAAGATATACAAAGATAAGAGAATATAGAGAGGAACTGCTCAGCAGTTCAATAAATAGATGAAATCTAACACTAAACTAAAGAACAAGTACACTATGAAGTACAGTATATATAGTAAATGCCTTGGCACACAGACCATGTATGTCACTGTAGGGCAGGCATATAAAGTAAGAGACACAGTACATATGGTATCATGGATGCACAGCATGTGTGAGAAGACATATAAGTGACTGTAAGAGAGTTGTGTCATATCATACAGTAATTGGCCCAATGACAAGAGGGAAATAAGTCATAGTAATATTGTGAGAGATTTATAGTATGATAATGGATGTATAGTAGATCTCAAGCAATACAATCAAAAGAAATTGTACAATGAAGAGAAAAATAGTGTGTGCTGACAGATGGACTTTGCTCTGGCACACCAGCATTGGACTGTGGAGGATTGGAAGAGGGTGGTATGGTCAGATGAGACAAAAATGAGCAGGCTGGGGTCAGATGGGAGGAAGTGGGCTTGGAAAAGGCAGGGGAGGGATCAAGTGACAGGCTAGTTGGAGGAACTCTAAAGTTTGGTGGTGGATCTCTGATGGTGTGGGGATGCATGCTGTGGGATGGAGTTGGGTATGCATGCAAGATGTTGAAGTTGTGCTTCAGCAATTTGCAACATCACTCATCACTCATCTCCTATATCTCAGACCCTCACTGGTCCATGGACTCTTTCCCTTTCATCAAAATTTCCTATCCATTAGTACCTCTTATGTGTTATGAGGCACTTGCTTAGGCACCTCATAACAGACTTGTTTTCTCTTTTTTCTTTTCTTTTATATCTTACTTACTATAAGTATAGTATTAACTAGAGCTGAGAGCTTAGCTCCAACTTATTGTCAGGACTCTATCCCTTTCCCTTATAGTAATATTGTATTTTACATACTAAAGCTGCAAGTTCTACTCCAAGTAAAACTATAAGGTGTCTCATCTCTTTTCTATCTTCTTTATTTATTTTACATTTACTTGCTAAGGACTATCATTATACAATCCAAATAGATCACATAACTTGATCAAGAGCAATAAGAGGGTCAGTGGTGATATAAGTATAGAGAAAAATAAGGGGATCAACATGTGGCCTGACAGTATGAAGCATTAGCATCCCCAAATGCAGAACACTGGTGTGTGGCCTGCAACTATGAACTGGCAATGATGGCCAGTGCAAAAACCTGGGGCTAGTCAACTTTCCACCCAGACACAAAGCCATCTGCAACAAATGGGTCTTTAACACCAAAGCAGATGGCTGTTACTGTACACACCTTGTGGTGAAGAGCTTCACACAGGTACAGGGGATTGACTGTCATGAAGTTTTCTCCCCAGTTGTGTGGTTCAAATCCCTCTGCCTCCTTTTCACTCTTGCCACACACTTTGATTGGCATATCCATGCAATGTATGTCAAATCTGCTTTTCTGAATGGTGACCTGGATGAAGAGCTTTACATGACACAACCAGAGGGATTTGCAGACCCTGACAAGGCAGACAAGGTTTTCCAATTATATAAGTCCATATATGGCTTAAAACAGGCCTAAAGGCTTGTTGGAACAGGGACCCTGCCATCTGCATGTTGATCCAGGAATTTACATGCTACTCATCCCCAAAAACTCTTTGCATCCCAAACCTGTTGTAATCATGTATGTTAATGATATCACCATTTTCAGAAAAGATCTCAAGTGGATTCTGGAGCTCAAATGCACACTCACCACTGCCTTCCACATGCATGACCTAGGTGAAGCTACATCATACCTAGGCCTCTGCATCTTGTGTGGTCACACATTGCATACCCTTGATATTGATCAGCACACATATCTTGATGAAATACTGGCATTGCTAAGAGCGGCCTATTGAACGGTCTTAGGGAAAGTCTATATTGTTACTCCTGGTAACCAGAATAGGAACGTGCGTTTGATACACGTTATAGAGGTTCCTGGATGATGATGAGTGTAAGATGTCCTAGTGACGTTTAGTGACTTTAGAGTTCTTAGACTTAGTTCTGAGAGAGTGAAGCGAGATTGTAACGAGCTTAGGTCAAGCGCAGTATAAGGAGAATCCCTAGATTGTGAAGTTGACAAGACTGGGGTTTAAGACCACCAGTTTGTCAACTATTTATACAAAACTAGCGATCTAACTATAGTAAAGTTGCACAGTAATGTGCAGTAAGTAAACGATAATGCGCAGTAAAGCGCAGTAAGTAAGTGTCCTTGTGATATTTGTGGCTCAGCCACAAGCGCGAAATGAACTAGAGATAAACAGATGTAAATAGAGACGAGAAACAAGAGTCCTTGCTAATTGTATAGTAATAGTCCTTAGCAAGTAAATGTTATAATAAATAAAGAAAGATAAAGAGAAAAGATAAGTCTCATATAGTACTTGGAGCTATGCTCACACTTAAGCTTAAGTATGTAAATACTTAAGTACTATAAAAGAGAAAAGAAAATGATAAGTCCTTACTAAGTAAAGTGGAGCTAAGCTCACACTTGTAGTAATAATACTACACTTTACTATAGTAAGTAAGATAAAAGAAAAAGAGAGAAAAAAGAAACGCGTTACGAGGTGCCAAAGCAAGTGCCTCGTAACAGGCATGTTTTCATATGGCAGACTGCAATTCAGTGCCAACTCCCCTTCCTCCATCCCTGCATCTTGTCAAGAACACTTCAACATGCATGCTTATGCAGTAGACTTACTATCAGCAGCTCATTGCCTCTTACCTTATCTTGCCAGTCCAATTCTGACTGAGTGGAATTGTGTGATGACCTCAAGTCCACAGGGGTTTCATTTTCTTTCTCTGTGGTGCTGCTGTCTCTTGGTCTTCACACAAACAGCATTCATATTGCTTTCATCAACTGAGGCTGAGTACATTGCCATGTCTCAGGCTTCAGTGCAAGCCACTTGATACCACAACTTTGCCAATGAAATCAGACACCATCTTCCACTTCCCATTATGTTGCAGGGTACAACAAAGGAGTTGTCAACTTGGCTAATAACCCTGTGGCTGGGCATGGCACAAAGTACATTGATATGCAATTCCACTTCATCTGACAGTGCATAGATGAAGGTCTGATAGTCCTTTCATGCATTCCATCTGCATCTGTGGTTGCAGATGCACTAAGTAAATCCTTACTGCATGTTCTGTTTGAAAGGCATTGCACCTCTTTGGGACTCATTTAGGGTTTTTCTGGGTATGCCCAGTGTGGGGGATGTTAATTTTTTGCTCTCAATCTTCTACAGGACACTATGCATACTCTGATCACCTATTTTGTACATCCCACATCATATCTTATCTCATCCTTCTCCTGCTAGCTACTTGTTGTACTGATAGTCTTTCACATGGGTTTATTTACTTGACCCACATCATTCCCCTTTTGTGTCTTATATAGTAAAGGCTCCTCTCAAACCTTACTTTACTTCACTATATATTTCCTGTCATCTTCCCCCTACACCTCAACACTTCTCACATCTGCTGAGGTGGGTTTTCTACTGCACATTCTGTTCTTTACCACTCTGACAGTTACCTGGCTTTGTGAGGTCACTCATTCTATCATCATGTACCTCTGCATCTTGCACACACACACTCTCTATCTCTCTCCAGTCATGTTGTGCCACTTGGAGTTCATCCTGGGCTGTGTCCTTTTGCTCATAATGCTAGAAGTCCATGCATTTTCACAGTCTTTTGCAGCACCACACGAGAGGCACCAGTGAGTGTGTGGATGGGAGGGTAGCCAGTCACACCATCACATGATGGCAGTGCTTGTATACCAGCTCCACTATTGGCAAGAGGTTTACATGGGCATTTGGTGAGGAGCATATGACACCAACTATGGCAAGGGCTGCTTGTTATTGAACACAACCTAGAGTGTCAGTTGTGTGCTATGAGGTGCATGCTAGAGCAAAGCCACACCAATTGCACAAGAGAGGAACAGATAAAGGATGATTATGCACTCAGTCTAACATATGAGTAGCAGCTATCTCAGATGTATAAAGCTAGGGAATACACACCAGAGAATTACAGTATATATAGTAATGATCATTAGGGCAGGTATAGTACTGGAGATGGGTACCAGGGTTTATCTACCAATAGCTAATAGCCCTCAGATGAGTATCAGTAAGCAATGCATAGTGTTGCACTGCATCAGTAAGGATGTGCAGCATCTGTGAGAATGGTGGTCATATCCATATAGTCATTGGCCCAATGTGTAATAGTATGAGTCATGAAGATTGCAAGAGATCTTGATAAGATATTGATATATATACCACAGATCTAAAGGAATATTGATTTTGGTAATTCATAAAATATAGAAAATATGAGAAAAAGAATGCATTCTGATTTGTGCACTGATCCTGTTCTCCTGTGTGCCCCAGGGAACCAGACTATTACTGTGCAGCACTTGGTACCCTTAATTTTATGGGTGTGTACAGTATACCATGCATTTGCTGTTATGAGACACTTGCTTTGGCACCTTGTACTAGATGGACTTTCTTTTTTCTTTTACTTACTATAAGTGTAGTGTAACTACAGCTGTGAGCTTAGCTCCAACTTATAGTAAGGACATTATCTTTATTTATATCACATTTACTTGCTAAGGACTATTACTATATGATTAGCAAGGACTCATTTCTCTTGTGTTTATTTACCTTTGTCTACATCTCATTCTCTCATGCTGTGGCTACTTTACTAGTAGCTTACTATGAATGTGCTGTAGTCACATGATCATGTTAATTGCTGCACAATCACCATTGATCCTCAAACCTTACTTCACTTGAACTATACTTAGGACATTCCTTTAGTATAAATAGTGGCAATACTGGTGGCCTTAAACCCCAGTCTTGTTAACTTTGCAATCTAGGGATCACTCCTACCTGCACTTAATCTAAACTCAAGAAACCTAAGTTTTCCATTCTAAGAATTAAGCCTAAGATCTCTAAGCCTCTGAGTAACACTAAGAGATCACTTCACTTCACCACACTGAATCCTCATATAATCATCAGAGCAGTCATCCTCCTCATGATATCCTCAATCCCACTTATTATCATCATTAGACATATCATCATCAGTGTCATTGTCACCAGGAGCATTCAGACCACACTCCCTTAAGACTGTTCAATAGGCTGCTCTTAGCATTTGCACCAGTTTCTAAGGAATTCTTTCTTTGTTGTGCACTTTCTCCACATGTCAATGTACTTTCAAATGGATATTGACTGACTGATTTTATCATACTACATATAGTATAGTATAGACTACTCAACAACTTGAACAATGTAGCACACCTGTGTGCATGCTGCATTGTCTTTTGAGTAGTGAATGAGCAGGGCCACTGCCTACTGTTGTTGCTGAGACTGCTGAGATTGTATATTCATTCACAACATGCAGCAACCACAGAATCAGCAGTGCAGGCAGTAGTAGATCCCAGTAGTGAACATGTTGTGTCCCTCCAGGGTGGCTGTGATCAAGGACTCTTGCAATGGTGGTACTTGCATGCACATGTGTTTTGCAGTGTGAGACACAACAGGCATGATCATGATGCTGCAGGAATGTGCACAATGCTGAGGGTAGCACTACAGTACAGGGGGATCATGTTCATCACAACAGGGCTTGAAAATAAATCAGAAATGTGACTGTCCACATATATTCCTGGTGCATGGAAGTCACAGTAATGGCAGTAGCAAATGGGGAGACTGTGCATCTTGTACTTCTTTGGGGTGGTAGTGCTGTTGGATACACTGGTACTTCCTGACAACAGAATTTGTTTGCATATGGGGCTAGTGACTCAAGGGGGCAACTCAAAGTCAGGTTAGTAATAATTGCTACTACCCAATTACATGCAGATGGCCATAATGTGGTGCACAGCAGTGCACCTGCTTGCATTGTAAAACTCACCACAGCTTGAGATGTACATCCTTAACAGGCCTGCACTTCACAATCCCACATAGGCATTGGTGGGCAAGGAGGCAGGTGAAGGTAGATACACAGCACAAGCAGGCATATGAGCAAGAGGTGAAGACACATCTGGTGGTGTTTGATGGGCTTGTGTGGTATTGTAATAGTGATGAAATCCCCAAGCAACTGCTACTGGCCTGCCCTGGCATATAACACTTGCCTGCTGCCACACACTGTGCCAGCACATGCTGTGCTGAGTGGTTCAGATAGGTTCAGCAATTTCCAGACTGTAAACCAAACCCAGCCATCACTAACCAGAGTAGAGTGGATGGAGTATTTGGTGGAGGCTAGGAGGTCAAAGGTTGGTAAGATGGTGGTGTTACAAGGCACTTGCTTAGGCACCTCATAATGGGCTTGTTTTTTCTGTTTCTTTTTCTTTTCTTTTATCTTACTTACTATAAGTGTAGCATTAACTACAGTTGTTGAACTTAGCTCCAACTTATAGTATGAACTCTATCTCCTTTATAGTACTACAGTATTCACAAACTGTGCTGTGAGTCTTACTCCAAGTACTATAAAGCTTTTTTATCCTTGTATCTTTCTTTATTTATATATATTTACTTGCTAAGGACTATCACTATACAATTAGCAAGGACTCATCCTATCTTGTCTCTGTTTACATTTGTTTATCTCTCATTCATTTTCCACTTGTGGCTACATTTACTTTAGCTCACTATGGATGCAACTTGGTCACATGATCTTGTTGATTGCTGTGCTATCATCATTGATCAGTGAACCTTATTACTTGTACTATCTTTAGGATGCTCTGTTTTGTATAAGTAGGGACAAGCCTGGTGGTCTTAAACCCCAGTCTTGTCAACTTTCAATATAGGGATTCTCCAATACTGCACTTGACCTAAGCTCACTCTCACCTCACTACAATCTAAGAATTAGGTCTAAGATCTCTAAGTCTCTCTAAGCATTGCTAAGACATCCTAAACTCATCACTCTGGATCCTTGTTTAGTCATCAGTGGTATCATCCTCATCACTATCTCATTGATCCCTCTCTTCATCATCATCAGGAACATTTACTATGCTTACCAAGCACACAACAACTACCTTGTTACCAGGGGTATAGTTATCACAAGCCTTCCCTAAAACCATCCAATAGGCCACTCTTAGCAGCCACTATGACACCACCCATACCACCATTGTATCAGCACAGTGTGGCCACCACCTGCCCACCCATGTCACTGCTGTGCCAACACAGTGCAGTTGCCACCTCCCTGACCATGCCACCACTATCCCAGCACATTGATGCCAGCCAACTACCCATGCTGCCACTGTGCTAACAGTGTGACCACCTGTGTGCCTGCCTGCCCCACCTGCATCCACTCAAGACAATGCAGGCAATTGGTACATTCCTCCCTCCTTCTCTCCCTCTCCCTCTCCCTCTCCCTCTCCCTCTCCCTCTCCCTCTCCCTCTCTCTCTTACACCCTCCATCCCTTTTGCCCCCCACCATTTCCTTTTTCATACACTCCCTCACCTCCTTCCCATGCCACTGCTCAACACAGTACAGCTACTGTGCTCAACATGCATGCCCATGTGCACCTGTGCACCATGCATAAGGTGCTCAGCACCACATTTGGGCCTGGGATACTGTGCTGGGATGTACTGGCAGGTGTCTCAGGGTTGTGCCAACTGAGTTCCATGAGCACTCTGTTGCATACTAGGTGAGTCCACTCCCCCTGCCCTCTTCTGTCCCCACTGACCCAACCCCTCACTGCCCCAATCCCTCCTGCACATCAATTCCCTTGGCTCACACCAGTGCCTCAAGTGCCTCCTCCCTGAGCCCTGCACTGTCCCCTCAGCACTACATCTTGTGTGCCCTCCCATACCTGCATACTATGCATGCACATCTGCACTCAATGTTGGCACAGACAATGTATGTGTATCTCCTCCTTGAGCCCATGCCCACACTCATATGTGCTGCACTTGCATGTGCCACTGCCCCCACAGCCCCTCCTACCCCATCCTGGACAGGGCTCACAGAGCAGTGCACCAGCACAATATTCCTGCAGGGTCTGTTGAGCATGTTATGAGGCACTTGCTTTGGCACCTCATAACACATTTCTTTTTCTTTTTTCTTTTATTTCTTTTACCTTACTTACTAGTAAAGTGTAGTATTACTACTACAAGTGTGAGCTTAGCTTAGTAAGGACTCTATTTCCTTTTCTCTTTATAGTACTACAGTATCCATTACTGCACTGTGAGTTTTACTCCAAGTACTATAAAGACTTATCTTTTCCTTTCTTATCTTTCTTTATTTATTATAAACATTTACTTGCTAAGACTATTACTATACAATTAGCAAGGACTCACCTTTCTGTCTTTATTTGTCTTTGTTTACCTTTAGTTCATTTTGTGCTTGTGGCTGAGCCACCTAGTCATGCATGGACACATCTTTACTGTGCATTCATCATTGATTGATGAACTTAGTTATATTTAGGTCTCCAATTTTGTATAAGTAGTTGAAAGACTGGTGATCTTAAACCCCAGTCTTGTCAACTTCACAATCTAGGGATTCTCCTATACTGCACTTGACCTAAGCTTGTTACAAACTTGCTTCACTCTAAGAACTAAGTCTAAGATCTCTAAGTCACTCTAGACATTGCTAAAGACATCCTACACTCATCACTCTGGATCCTTGTTTAGTCATTGGTGATATCATCCTCATCACTATCTCATTGATCCCTTTCATCATCATCAGGAATGGTTACTACACTTATCAAGTGCATATTCACTACCTTGTTACCAGGGGTATTGTTATAGCAGACATTCCCTAAGGCCATCCAATAGGCCACTCTTAGCAGAGCACAGGTCATGTGTGAAAGTAGAAGACTTCATTGTCATTACAGATGCAAATCAAACCATATTAGTAAGATACATGAAGTGGCACAGATCATGTGACTATGGTGGCTAGATGTGTGTGGTCACAGTACCAAATATAGTAAGGCAAATGAAAGATGTTCAACACCTCCCCCTACTGTCAACCCACATCAATAAGGCCAAGGTGTGATTGATGGAAAGAGAAAGAAGTAAAAGGCAGAGATTTAGTGAGAGTATCAGCAGTGATAAGGTGTGAAGGAATGCATTGTAAAGTCATGGTATTGTCAGAGATACATAGACAAATGAAATGGTACTGTATGTCTATGTGTTTGACCCACACCCAGTGACAGGGTTATTTGCAATGTCCAAGTAACCTTTGTTGTCTCCATGAAGCAATGTTGGTGCTGTAGACTCAAAACAAATCTCCTCCAGGAGAGAGTGCAACCACTTTGCTTGAGCTGCTGCTTGTGAGATGGCCATGTATTCTGCTTCTGTGGAGGAAAGGGAGACAACATGCTGCTTGCACAATGTCCAGGCTATGGCTCCTCCTGCCAAGAAGAAGGCATATGCTCCCACAGACTTCCTATCATCCCTGTCTGCAGCCCAATCTGAACCTGAGAAACCAACAAGTCCAGCTTGAGAGGAACCATCATATCATAGGTGATGATGACTAGAGCCCTTGAGGTAGCACAGGACATGTTTGGCAGCAGTGAGATGATCATCAGAGGGATTGGACAGAAACTGAGACAGCTTCATGACAGTGAAGCAGATGTCAGGGTGAGACAATTGCAGCATATAATTGAGAGCCAACTATTTGTTGGAAAAGGGCTTTGGTTGCAGGTGAAGAGGGCATACGTGTCAGGATGCATTTGCAGCCTTTCATCTTTTATCCCCTTTACTTTACTTTACTTATCTTTTATCTTGATCTGATAAGATAAGATGATATTATCTTTCTTTGTCATCATCTTACCTTACCTTAGTTCACTTACTGTTGCTTTGTGCCTTAGGCTCTTCTAGGTGAGCCTAGACTCATGGATGCTGCATATCCCCTTATCATGTACTGTGGTATTGTACTGTATGACCTGCCCTTAGTTACTGTGCTATGGTCCATGCATGTAGTAGAGTACTATAAGAAGATCATTAATATACCCAGCTTGATATGACTGGAATATATTTTCTTTTGGTGTGGGCCTTGAGAGAGTGCACTCTAGTCTTCCTTCAGGGATGTATGCAGACTTCAGTCTCATAATAGGAGACTTGCAGAGGGTGATGGGAGGAGGTAGAGAAGTGAGCAATCAGCAAGTCCAAACCAGTCTAAGATATCCAGAACATATGTCTCCTGGTTGATCTCCAGTATTTAGTTAGGACAGTCACATGTAATGTGGAGACCAAGGTAGGACTTGATCTCACCCAGATCAGTCATCTTGAAGAGCTTTTGAAGAGCCAATTTGCAGGCTTTGACTTCAGCAAGTGACCCTCCCATGATATGTTGTTATTCAAGGTTCTTCACCAACTCTCTCATCTTTTTCTTATCTCGAGATTTCCAGACTTTGTGTTACATCTTTCTTTGTCCTGATGTGTTTAGGTTCTAACTCTGCACACATATAGTACACATAGTTAATGTTCATACTCCACATTTACACGTACTATAAAAGAGTTCCCAGGTGGTGCAACTGCTTTCTTCAGTTGCTCATCTCAGACTCTAGTCCCCCACTTAGTGTGGCATTTGTAGTGCTCATTGGTTCTAATCACAACTCACTGTCTATTGAAGTTTAACATGATAGTGATGTCATCTACATAGAGAACAAGGATAAGTGTGGAGGAGGAGGTTGTAGAGACATATATGCCAGAGTCAGAAAATGTGCAGGTGAAGTGGAGGCCAAGAAGTGCACCTTGTGTTTGTGGTGCCAACAACAGGACACCTGCTTCAGTCCATAAATGGCCTTGTTGAGATGGCAAACCTTCCCTTCTTCACCTGGGGTAGATCTCCTCATCTATATTATGAGGCACTTGCTTTGGCACCTTGTAATGGTTTTTCTTTTTTCTCTCTTTTTTCTCTTTTATTTTACTTACTATAAGTGTAGTATTAACTACAGCAGTGAGCTTAGCTCCTACTTATAGTAAGGACTCATTCCTCCTTTTTCTTTATAGTACTTAAGTATTTACATACTTAAGTGTGAGCTTAGCTCCAAAGTACTATAAAGACTTATCTTTTATCTTTCTTCCTTTCTTTACTTGTACTATCTTTAGTACTCTATTTTGGTATAAGTAGTTGAAAGACTGGTGGTCTTAAACCCCAGTCTTGTCAACTTTGCAATTTAGGGATTCTCCTTCACTGCACTTGATCTAAGCTTACTACAACACTCACTTCACTCTTAAAGAACTAAGTCTAAGATCTCTAAGTCACCTAAGCATCACTAAGATATCCTAAACTTGTCACTCTGGATCCTTGTTTAGTCATCAGTGGTATCATCCTCATCACTATCTCATTGATCCCACTCTTCATTATCATCAGGAATGTGTACTACACCTATCAAGTGCACACCAACTACCTTGTTACCAGGGGTATAGTTATTGCAAACCTTCCCTAAGACTGTCCAATAGGCTGCTCTTAGCAATCTAAGTCACCATTGAGGAAAGCAGACTTGACATCCATGGAATGGACTTCCCAATCATCTAGTGCAGCAATGGCAAGTAATATGTGAAGGGATTCAAACTGAGCAATTGGTGAAAAGGTCTCAGTGTAGTCTACCCCATATACTTGAGTGAATCCCTTGGCAACAGGCAAGCTTCAAAGTATCCATCAGCCTTGTGCTTGAAGACCCATTTGTTGGCAACAATGTTGTGCCCAGTTGGAGGGTCTACAAGGTCCCAGGTGTGGAGCTGGTGCAGGGATTTTATTTCATTGAGGCAGGCAGTATGCCATGAGTCTGCGTCGGGACTGGTCGATGCTTGCTTGAGAGTTTAGCGGGTCACGCGACACAGCGTGGGAAAGTAGCGTGGAAAGTGACGAGCCACTGGCGTGATGTGTGGAAAAGACGTCGTTGTCGTCGTCGACAGCGTCAGATTCCTCCGTGATGCCAGAACCAGAGCCAGGGCCCCCATCACGGAGAATGTCCGCGAACCCTGCGGCGCCATAGGCGCTGTCGTCAAAGCGTGCCAGTCAACGAGTGTCCCGACGCGGACGAATGACAGGTACGTCGTCGTTGAGGAGCGCGTGTCGGGCCTGCTGTCGGCCAGATGAGAAGCGAGGCGACCCAAACCAGCGCGGAGGCTCCACCGGTGTGACGGGAGGAGCGTGGTGGATTCGCTGCGAGCGACGGCGAGGAGGATCGGAGGACGCAGATGCATGAGGGGAGTCGGGCGTAGGAGGTGGAGCCGGAGGACCCTCCTCGGGCGGAGGAGGAGGCACTCATCGAACAGGGCATCGCGACTAGAGACGACGCGGTGCGCAACCTTGTCCCAGAACAGCCACCCCTTCGAGCCAGCCTCATATCCCACAAAGGTGAGAGGCCGTGCACGTGGGTCAAGTTTGGTACGCTGACTGTCCGGAGTTTTGACACACGACATCCGAAAACGCGTAGGTGCGACACGTCGGGAGGGGAGGGCGAGGATCCCATAAGGAAGCGGGTGAGTGCCAAGACAACCGCCGCATGGGAGAAAGGTTGTAGGCGTGAACGGCGGTACGTACTGCATGCTCCCAGAACCAGAACCCGTGGCTAAGACCCGCGCGGTGTAGAATGGCCAGAGCGTGGTCAAGAATCGTACGGTACCAGCGCTCTGCGCGCCCGTTCTGCTGAGGTGAGTACGGGATAGTCCGCTGATGTTCAATGCCCTTCTCACGCAAAAAGTCGGCAAGGTGAGTACCTATATACTCCCCCCCGCGGTCGGAGCGCAACGTCCGCATATGGCGGCCTTTAGCAGTTTCCATCCAAGCAGTAAAGTGGCGCAGTGCCGCGTCCAACTGGTCCTTCCGCCGCAAGGGATAGACGACGCCGAAACCAGAGTGATCGTCGAGGAAAGTGGCAAAATACAGGTTGCCGCCGCCGATCGACGCAGCACCGACAGGCCCGACCAGATCAGAGTGAACCAAATTCAGGACCTCGGACGCGCGCGAGGAGGACAGCCTAAAGGAGGCGCGCGGCATCTTGCCCATGGTACAGCCGGAGCAGGTGGAGGAAGGTGAGGAGCCGGAAACCGCAAAGCCGGACACTTGGCCAGGGCGGAGACGCATGACGACTTGCGGAGATCAATGCACAAACCGCTCATGCCAGGTCTGCAAGGAGGGCACGACGATAGCGGCAAGCGTCTGGGGAGGATGGAGTGTGACCCAGTAAGTCCCATTGCGAAGGAAGCCAGAGCAATACACAACGGCCGCTTTCGAAATGACACAGGTGCCGTTAGAGTATGTGGTAGTAAACCCCGGCGATCTAACCGGCTGATGGAGAGAAAGCGACCCGACGCAGATGGAACATGCAGGACGTCGGAAAGGACGTCGTGCGTTCGTCGGAGGAGAAGAGACGCATGCAGGAACCAGTTCCAAGGCAGGGAATGGTTGAACCGTTGCCGACGGAGACAGTACGCATAGTTGTGTGGCGATGTCACTAAGGTCGTCGTAGTAGGGTGAGATATGATCACTACAATCAGAGTCGAGCATCCAAAGATGACTCATCTCTCCAACATGGAAGCACGCGCTGAGTTGTTCCGAACCAGATGACATGACGTTTAGACTAGCTGACTGCATCCTATATAACTCTAGTAACCCTTCCCAGGCTTCCGCAGCGGTAAGAGAGTCGGTGGAAATAATGGCGGAGGGTTGCTCGCCGCACGACATGGAGATAACGGCCCTGGCCGTATCGTTGTCGTTAGCCCATTTTTCGAGTTCATCGGTGTTGGTTACAGTGCGAATGTCGTCCCCGGTTGGGTTTTCGGTGATGCTGACTCGTTTGGATGGTTTGGGCTTTGTGACAGTGTACCATATACCCATTACTATGAGTGCTGATTTTACCATGTTAGCCCAATAGTTTTCAGTTCCTTCTAATGTGACAGTGATTTTAGGAACAGAGGTGGAGGTGGAGTGGGAGATGAGAGTGAGGATGGTCAGGTATGATGACAATGTTGAGCAGCCAGCACATACAGCACAAGGCAGTGGTGAGCAGCCAAGTGGATGCAACATGTGGGCAGAGGCTCAGGCATCATGAGCAGCACAGCTGGTTGTAAAAAAGCTAGGACACATTGCTGCACACACACACCACACCAGGGGAGGACAGTCTTTGTAGCACCATTACCTCAACCACACATCATCCTCATTACAGTCCATTTTTCCCTAATGCAGGACTGCTTATCAACTGAGCTCCCATTCTTAAGTAGATAGCAAGATAATGCCAGGCAGAGTATGGATCAAATGGCAATGTCAGACAACATTAGACCAGGTGGCAACATCAGACTGGGTCATAACAACAGCAACAACAGCAACAGCAACAACAACAACAACAACAACAACAACAACAACAACAACAACAACAACAACAACAACAACAACAACAACAACAACAACAACAACAAAACAGAGACTACATGAAGGTATACAGATAGGGATAAAGAAAAGAAAACCTGCCATACTGTCATTTGTCAAGATAATGAATTTCTGAGCAATTCCGTAGTCTTTGTGCAGCTTGTTCAGGCGTAAGGTCACGTTGGCATTCAGCCATAAGCTCAAAACTGTCCACTTTGTTAGTCATTGTGCCATTTTATGACATTTTCACCTACCCAACTAGGAATTTCTTCACATTTGCATTTCGTAGTAGTGGAGGGAAGAAGTGAATATGAAGGTGACTAATATCATCATCATTCTCGACCTCGTGATGTATTGCATCTCCGGTCTTAGAAGGCACTGGTCGTTGATGAATTCCCATGGAGTACGCGAAAGAACAGGTAAAAAGATTATCATATCTTTTTGTGACTGCTGAAAGGATGCTGGCAAGGGACGACTTCTCAGATGGCTGCAAATGCAGAAGGGATGGAATGTGGCGATGGTACGGAAGTACTTCAAACAAGTCAGAGATCAGTCTAACTTGAGTGTGATAGGACATACATAGAATCTCATATGGCCAGGTTGCCCACCAAGGAACTACAGCAACCCAGTGCTCGTTCTGAGTGACAACGCGACCCTCATTGCCAATCGCGCCAAGTTCGAAATGAGCATACTCGCACAGCAAACATGATCTTTCTAAGGGACCTCGGGGTGCTTTAGAACTTGAAGGTAAAGTATTGAGAGCATAACGTCGTAGAGACGCAATCTCCATAGCGGGAATGGATGGTATCTCAGATAAAAACCAAGCTTGGCCATGCGGGTGTGGGTTGGAACAACCCATAATGGTGCCCTTGTTCTGAACAAACGGATATCAGTAGTAAGTAAATGACCAGCGGCTGAATAAGGAACGACCTCGAAGATTTGGATATACTTGACACCTTCTTGAACTCCACGAGTACGGTATATACAGAGCCATTCCTCAATAACCCTCTCAACATCCTTAATGGATAACCTAGCAAATGTCATGTCATGACGCCGATGAAATACGAGGACGTCACATCCACCATTTACGGGTTGGGTTGCTAGAAGCGGATGTGGGGGGATTGGTGGAAGTGGACTCGGAGGGGGAAGGATGGCAGCGAAGTCGTTTGAGAATACCAGTGTTTGCTCGTAGACGTCGTTTCTTTGACCCCCAATACGAGAATTACCTGGACATAGATAGCAAGCAGGATCATATGGTGGGAGATTGGATGTCTGTGGAGGTTCTGTTTGACCGAGCCAGGGACGCTTTGTACGATGAGGAGACACCAAAACATATTCGTTGGTCAAAGGGTTGACTGTGTATGAAGCGTGAGCTGGGCAGTAAAGGGTGGGAGCGAAAAGACACACGGCGCCGGTGTGGATGGGCTGTGGGATCAAAAGTTTCCATAGCATGAAGAGCAAGCCCTCGCCACGGTGGACGTTGCAAGGCTAAGTCGCATCGCCACTAGTAGTTGTTCTGACTCATCGGAAGCCCCGTGATGTGTCGCTAGAAGTTACACATCAGCAAAGTGGCGCGAATCTTGTTCGGCATTACCGTGCTCTGCCAAAGCCTTGTAAGGTACATCAGGCTTCGGCAAGTCTGTTGATATCCACAATGCCTTGACAATCCAAGCCTGATTTCAGTTCAACTTGTAGTCGACCGCGAGCATAAGATCTATTGACAAAAAAATACAGACTAAGTATACTAAGTTATACCGCAAATGAAACCTTTGACCGCAGAAGATAATGGCAGGGTCATGTGAGAGGGAGCAGCCAAACCACACAGAAGACATGCAACAAGCATGCTATGTGCTCGTTTCGTACATTTTGTGTGCACGTAGGCTGCCGCTGCAGTGTTGAGGGTCGAAGTGGACGGATGGTGGCTGTGCAGGGCAAGTTGGGTCAGCGGCAGCCTATGCGCACGCAGATGACAGAACGAGCACATGGAGCGCCTGTTCCGTCATCTGCATGTGTGTAGGCCACCGATATGGTGCTGGGAGGTTGAAGTAAGCAAGTGGTAGACAGGTGGTATATGCAGAGGGAAAAAAGTAGCGTTGGGTAGGCAACTAGCAGCCAACATACACACTGAAGACACGAGACAAGCAGAGTGTGCTCGTTTCGCGGTGGGTTAGGCTAGGGTCAGAGTTGCTGGGTGGTCATTGTAGAGAGCACGAGCAAAGAACGGTGGCAGCCAACGCACATACAGAATAATCGAAATGAGCATGCACTGTGCTTATTTTGTGTCACTTGCATGTGCACTTTCTACCATTGTGACACTCGATGGTCTGAGTGGCTGCAGAAAGCAAGGGCAGGGTGCCGTACTATAGCATTTTACCAAAAAGTCTTGACGCATCTTACGTGTCTTAATAAGGCTCGTAAGACGTGCAAGACTCAAGACCGCTAAGGCAAGTCTCTATCAGCCAGACAGATTGTAAGACACCTGAAAGATGCCTGTAAGACAGTATCCGGATGATGTCTTGATGCATTTTAACACACCCCAATGTTGAAATGAGTGGTTGAACACACAATAATTTTTTCGTATGCTTGTCCTAGGCCTGATGGGGGGAGGAGGAAGGACATGTTGAATGCTCTGCTTCCACTCCAGTGACAGGTCATTACCATAGATACATTCTTTTGCCTTTTTCTCACTTAATACAATGGACTATCTACATATGTCTGTTCCATTGTTCTCTAACACCCTATTGTCCCACAATGGGTACAAAGATGCTATGTTCTTTCTCTTATTGTCCTATCCAGTATATACTAGTGTAAGAACCTGTTGTTGGAATTGCAAACTGGCGCATGCACGACTTACTACTTCCTTTTTAGGCAACTCGGCAGAAGCCGATGTGCGCGCAAACTTTCGTCTCCTCTCAGCAGAAAAACATATGATATCTACCTACTTTTTCGATCACTCCGCTACTGTATAGTTCCCAGCCACAGGTAGTTTATCTAGCCTGTTTACGATACCCCACTTTTTTTTTTCAGTCCTCGTGTTGTTTTCGAGACTGAGGTGAGATCTTACTTTACAATACTTTTACTTACTTACTGACTTGTATCAGTGCTTTTGTCCTTGATCTTAGGACACTTTTTGGTGTTTCTTGTGCAGAAGAACACCTGTTTATATAACCCTTGTTATTGCAAAACCTGTTGTGTTGCAACATTGAGTTATAGGGCATCATCTGTGATTGTATACATAGTGTTGGTTTTTCACTACCTTATGACACTGATCATACTGTTTACTTGCTAAGTATACTTATCTCTGTCTCATCTTATTGGTATTTCTTTTCTCTTTATGGTTTGAGCTCCTCTTAAACTCTATCTTGCTCTTACTATATCTTCTTTACTTTGTCTTTGTCTCACCTCAGCACTTCTGCATGTGCTGAGGTGAGTGTCTCTTCTACTCTCTGAGTTCTCTTCTGACATACCTGCTCTATGCAGCTCTCTCTTTCTTCTGTGTACCCTCTACCCTCTGGTACACATCTTCTCTATCTTTCAGCTATTTATCTGGCTATCTCTCTAGCTTTCTGGGCCTTTGGACTGTGGTCCTCTTGGCTTATTTACCTTCACCTGGGCTTACAAGCCTATTTCTACACTGTGATGTTTTGTCTGCTGTTTGCCACATTGCCCCTGTTTCAATACATAGGTAATTGCAACAGAAATGAAAGGAAACAGTGCTCAACCCATTTACAGATAAAGGAGTAATAGGATATCATCTGTGACAGTATCCATAGTTGTAGCAACAGAGAAGAAGAGGTATATATATGCTGTTGCAATAGGGAATAAAAGGAAACATTTCTTTATCTATTTACAGACCAATCACAGTTCAAAAACCAACACCAATTTCTAAACCAATACACCAGTCCCAATCACCTCCTCACCTGTCCTTCCACCATAAACCCTGTGCCCTCACCTAGGAGGGGGGGAAATAGGTGAGCATAATATAACAGTGCAATTCAACAGTACAATTAACCAATCCAGTACAGATACCAATCTTGCCTGAACACTCCACTCCCTGCTTTGCTGCTGCTTCTTCTACACCACATCAAATAAGAAAATGGCATATAGTCTATTAGCAACAAAACTCACCAAGGTGCTGGTAAAATATTCTGCAAAACATCAGGATACATCACATTCAAGGCTGATCCTCCATGGGAACCCTCAGGAAAGAGGACCTTGATCCTGTCCCCAGATGTGCAGTGTGACAATGCAACACAGAGTTGGCCATGGGCAAAAACTCCAGAGTGCAAGTCCAACCCAACATGAGTGAGTGATTGGCCTTGTGACTTGTTGATGGTCATGGAAAAGGCAAGGCAGACTGGGAAATGGCAGCATGATAGAGGAATGGGTAGTGACTCATCAGAGGGCTCCAAGATCATCCTGGGGATGAACACAATCCTGCCTGCATGTTTGCTACCCAAGATGCAACGCCTGAGAACACAGGGTTTGACCTCCAGCAATAATAGTTGAGTCCCATTGCAGAGTCCATGGGATGGGTCCATATTCCTGAGGAGCATGAGGGGACAGCCAACTTTGACATGAAGTTGTGCAAGGGGAATGCCAGAAGCATTGAGGGAGTTGAGGTATTCAATGGGGTAGTCCTCCTGGCCACTCTTGACCTGGTCAACACTGAAGAGGGTGGTGTCCTCCCCAGGAAACTGGGCAAGGATAGCAGAGTTGAGATCATCAACAGTGCCATCCTTGGAGGAGAGTATGGTGCACTCCAGGACATATTGGTTAGGCTCCCCCTCTGCACCTGCAATCCCAGGGTAGATGGAGTCAATGAGCACCTGGACAGTGTCCCCTGAGAGGTGCATGCTGGTGGGGAGTTTGATGAATGGATTTGCCACTGCTGTATGAAGTCCAGCACCAACTTGAAGCAACCACTGAGCAAATGCAGCACTGCTTGGAGTGTGGTCAAGACACATGTTCTGCTTGAGGTGGTGGATGGTGGTGCTTTTCCAGAGCTGGGAGTGACAGAGGGAAGCATTGACTATCTACTGTCTGGAACCCTTGGGGATGACAGGTAGGATTTGGTGAAAGTCCCCACCAAAGAGCACAGTGATTCCCCCAAATGCAACCCTATCCTCCAGCAGGTCTTGCAAGGTGCAATCAAGGACCTCCATGGCATAGTGATGCTGCATAGGTGCCTCATCCCAGATGATGACCCCAGTCTCCTTCAACAGCCCCTCATGGTCAGAGTTGCACTTCAGATTGCAAGTGGATGTTTCATGGAGGGAGATGGGGATCTTGAAGCAAGAGTGGGCAGTGCAACCACCATCTAGGAGAAGTGAGGCTATGCCTGAGGAGGCAACACAGAGAGCAGCCTTGCCCTTGGCACACACAGCAGCAGCAGCAGCAGCAATGGTGTTGCAGAGATAGGTCTTCCTACAACCTCCTACACTGTGAAGGAAAAAGGTCTTGCCATGGTTCCCATCAACAGAGGCCATGACAGCATCAAAGGCAGACTTCTGCTCCTCATTGAAGGTAGAGTAATGGTCTTCAACTTGCAGAGTGAGGTCATAGATGTCATAATCAAGTTCATCTTGCAGAAGGAGGTTTCCAAGAACTTGCCAGTGATGCTGGGGGAGTGGCATGGGAGGGAAGTCAAGGAGGTGCTTGCCCATCTTGCTGAGGATCTTGTCAAGGAGGTAGAGGCCATAGTCATGGACTTGCTCCTCAGTAGGATCAGGGAGATTGTGATTGGTGGTGAGGGCATGGTGTAAATCATCACATAGTTTTGCTTTGTGATGATCCCACAGAATGGCAGGGTTGGATGGGATTTGTGATAGAGGATGGAGGCAAAGAGAGAGTGCAGTTGACCACCAGTCTGCATCTCCCCAGCCTCTTTCAGGCACTGATCCCATTCACCATCATCCTCTAGGAGACCTCTATCAAGACAGGCAGCCCTGTAGGTTGCATGGACCACCCCATTGCAAGTGCACAGATCCTTCCAGTCTGTTGCCCCATTGATGATGGTGAGAAGCATCCTGAGGTAGAAGCACTCCCCAGCAGATGGATGCACAAAGTACATGTGACCAATGGCAAAACCCATCTGTCTTGGCTTCCATGATGCCACTTTTGTTCCCACACAAAGTGCTGAGGAAAGTCCTGGTAGAGGCACTGGCAGGCACTGTCAGGATACTGCTGATTGGCCTTGAACCACTCTGTCAGGTGTGTCTTTTTGGCAGAGGGATGCTCCAGGACTTCCTGAGAGTCATCACTTGCTTGGAAGTAGACCTGTTGCTCAATCTCCACATGGACAGGAAAGTGATAGACTGTGGGGAGCTCTTTGTGCATGGAGAACTCAAAGATGTGCCAGCATGCCCCTGAAGGACCAATGTAGCATGCATCAATGTAGTCCTGGATCTCATCCACATTCCCAACATGCACAGTTGCCTGATCAGGACCCTTGTAGATGTACTTGTGGATGTACTTGACTGCCTTGATTGAAGCACTGATCTCCAGATTGATGTGACAGTCATACTTGGGAAGCAGATTGGGATTATATGGGACCACACCACAGTTGGTAAAGACATGGACCTTATCCTGACTGAGATGCTTTGTGAAGGTGCAGCCATTGTCTGGCCTGGCATAAATTGGGTATGCATCCTCTCCAAAGTGGGTCTCCTGACAAAACTGCTTGGGGTAGCACTTGCTGCAATGCCATTGTTGGTTGTTGTCCTTCTCCATGCAAGGGGATTTGACATGGTCAGGAGCACCACAGGGGCCATGAAGCATGTGCTTGGTGACAGACTCATGGAGCTTTGGATGCAGGGAAGGATCAGGGAGTTGTGCTGAGACAATGCTGTCAACATGGTTGGCATCATGGATCTTGTATGGGGCCTTCAGGAAGATGAGGAGATGCATGTGAGGGAGGCCATGTTTCTGGAACTATATGGTGTAGACACTGCCAGCTCCCCAAAAAGTCCACACTTGATTTCATGCAGCAAGGCTTGCTTCTTCTGGTTGAAGATGCAAGCAACAATGTCAGGGCAATCTGCAGCAGTCTGGGATGTGCCATCATCATATTTCAGCAGAGCTTCCTGGATTTCAGGCCAGTTGTGGTTTGCAGTCATGGTCAAGAAGATGTCTGGCTTGCACCTGTACTGACAAATGGCCATAGAGTCCTGGAAGAGCTGGAACATATGCCTTGAACTGCCCTGGTGGGTGCATGGAAGGACAATGCACTGGCCCTGCTGTCCAAGATTGACTGGAGCACCATCTTAGTTGCCATGAACTGCATCCTGAAGCCCTTTGTACAGGTCTGCATATATCTGTTTTTGTGTGTCCTGATCCAGTACAGGGTGGCCTCCTCAATTGATGCCCAAGCATCAACCAAGTATTGCTGGAAGAGCTTTCTGCTACAAGTGGCCTATTGGATGGTCTTAGGGAAGGTTTGTGATAACTATACCCCTAGTAACAAGGTAGTTGTTGTGTGCTTGATAAGCATAATAAATGTTCCTTATGATGATAAAGAGAGGGATCAATGATATAGTGATGAGGATGATACCACTGATGACTATACAAGGATCCAGAGTGATGAGTTTGTGATGTCTTAGTGATGCTTAGAGTGACTTAGAGATCTTTGACTTAGTTATTAGGTTTTAAGTGAGATGAGGGTGAGTTTAGATCAAGTGCAGTAGTAGGAGAATCCCTAGATTGTGGAGTTGACAAGACTGGGGTTTAAGACTGCCAGGCTTTCATCTACTTATACAAAACTAGAGTCCTAAGAATAGTACAAGTATTTTAAGTTCACAGATCAACAATGATTGTGCAGCAATCAATGAGATCATGTGACTAAGACACATCTGTAGTGAAAAAAGTAAACATAGCCACAAGTGCAAGTGAAACAAGAGATAAGCAAAGACAAATAAATGCAAGATAAGATGAGTCCTTGCTAAATGTATAATGATAGTCTTTAGCAAGTAAATGTGAAATAAAGAAAGAAAGAAAAGGAAGAAAGAATGAAGGTACTTTACAGTACTTGGAGCTAAGCTCACAGCTGTACTTAATATGACACTTATAGTAAGTAAGATGAAAGAAAAAGAGAAAAAGAAAAGAGAGAAATCATCATGAGGTGCCAAAGCAAGTGTCTTGTAACACTTTCCACTGCAGAAGATGATGTCTGCCTCATTCAGTCTGGTGAAGGCATGGTATGCATAGTAGCAGTATTGGGAGATATTCTTGCAGCACATCTGACCATTTGGACCTGGCTGTGATGGCATGTTGAGGTGGAACACAGAGTCACCTTTGGGGAAGAGGAGGACATAGTGCAATGGGGAATAGCCATGATGCAGATGACTGATCCTCCTAAGGTTACCTCCATGCAGGCACACAATAATGTCACAATGCAAGTCCACTTGCTTTCCTCCACCTCCAGGAATGATGCCAGCAATCTCCTTTACAGTGGGAGCATTGTATCTGAGTTTGGATCCACAGTGATGCAAAAGCCACATTGACCTGCTCTTCTGGAGCATTGTCCTTGATGTATGGGTTGTTGGCAAGCAGCATTGTGTGGAGATCCAGCATGGTGGATGGGTCAGGGATAGAGTTGTTGGCCAGGCATGCATTGACAGTATCATCAGGATCAAGGACATAGAGTGCTAAGAGCAGCCTAGTGGATGGTCTTAGGGATAACTATACCCCTAGTAACAAGGTAGTTGGTGTGCACTTGATAAGTGTAATAAACATTCCTGATGACAATGAAGAGTGGGATCAACAAGATAATGATGAGGATGATACCACCAATGACTAAACAAGGATCCAGGATGATGAGTTTAGGATGTCTTAGTGACACTTAGAGTGACTTAGAGATCTTGGACTTAGTTCTTAGAGGATGAAGCAAGATTGTAGTGAGCTTAGGTCAAGCACAGTATAGGAGAATCCCTAGATTGTGAAGTTGACAAGACTAGGGTTTAAGACCACCAGGCTTTCAACTACTTATACAAAACTTGGAGTTCTTAGAATAGTAAATGTAAATAAGGTTCACTGATCAATGATGATTGCACAGCAATCAGCAAGATCAAATGACCTGAGATGTGTCCATAGTGAGCTAAAGTAAATGTAGCCACAAGTGCAAAATGAACAAGAGGTAAATAGAGATGAAATAGGATGAGTCCTTGCTAATTGTATAGTGATAGTCCTTAGCAAGTAAATGTAAATAAATAACAAAAGATAAAAGAAGAAAGAAAGCTTAATAGTACTTGGTGCTAAGCTCATACTCTAATATGTAAATACTAAAGTACTATAAAGGAAAAGAAATAGAGTCCTTACTATAAGTCAGAACTTAGCTCAACAACTGTAGTTAATACTACACTTATAGTAAGTAAGATAAAGAAAAGAGAAAAGAAAAAGAAACACATTATGAGGTGTCAAAGCAAGTGCCTCATAACATACAGCTGGGCATAGTGTGGTGTGACTCCAGGAGTTGACAGGAGGGCCCCCATCTTGTGATGGAGAGAACCATGGAGTCTAAATGCATAAGGTCCAGATCCAGCAAGCACAGTATCATTGACATTTGCAGCAATAGATGTGAATGCAAAAGCAGCATTGTATTGCTCCTGAACATTTTTGCAAATTGATCACTGCCATTCAACAGCCTAGAAAGAGTGGGTGGTGGTTGGGCAAGGAGAGGGAGGTGGATCTGGCCCTGCAAGCAACACATGTCAAATAGGAGATGATTTACAGTGGATGCTGTCAACTTCTCAGAGATGAAGTGAAGAGCATGGCAGTGAGGGCATTGTTTATCCATTGCACCAAGGCTATGGTGGTTCTCAGGTTCATGGTATTCCTGACAGCCAAGAGGGATAAGGAGTGGAGGGGGTGCAGCAGGCTGTGGCTGATGGTGCTGAGACATTTGCATATGGGAGTCCACATCATTGGCATATTCCTGAGACAGTTGCTCATGCTGGTCCTGGTCTTGTGCTGCTTCCTGGGCCTGTTCTCCAGCTTGCTGCTCCTAAAGGCATCAACCCATATAAGCCCATGATTAGAATTAGATATATGTTGCATTACTGACCTGTGGTGGCTGTTGCAGATCTTCTGTGACTTCCTGATCCAAGACCTAATGCAGGGATATAAATGCAGATGAGATTGTTATCAGATCTTACATATACCACAATATGACTGACCTGTACATCATTCTCCTGCTGACCTCCCAGATTACTTCTGTGATCCATGACATTTGTAGATTGATTGCACTCAGCTGCAGCCTGTGCTTTGTGGTGGTTTACATGCTCAGCATGACACTGTTGAAAGCCCTGATGCAATTCTTCCTGTGTTATTGCTGCTGCTGTTGTTGTGGATTGACATGTCCAGGAACCCCAGGATACCCTTGGACAGGGACAGGTGGATGATGTGGGTGATGAAGGAAATACATCAGTATAGGTCCCCCAGGTTGATATCCATATGGTTGTTGATGATACAGGTATTGTGCTGGATTATAATTGGGGGGGATATAATATTGCAGAGCCTGATATTGCCATGCTAGAGGGGGAAGAGGAGGATATTGTGGGTGGAGAGGAGCCAGATAATAAGCAAATGCAGGGGCAAGGGGATCATGGGGGACAGGAGCAGGATATGCACTCAGTTCTCATCTATCTCTTCCCACTATGTGGGATCCTCTCTGTCATATCAATGGGATAGGCTTCATATTTCTTATCCTTGTGAGGCTGATGCTGCTAGCAAGGTCACACAGTAGACTTATGAGGAGGAGAGGAGAAAAGGATGATAGTATTTTCAAGGACTAACTTGCTATGAAGTGGATATCCCAGAAGTATCAAGCTAAAGACCAAGTACACTATGAAGTACAGTATATATAGTAAATGCCTGTGCGCACAGACCGTGTGTGTCGCTGTAGGGCAGGCATTTGAAGTACAGTATTGAGGATAGCATGATGTCATGGACAGCATGCGTGAGAATGATCAGTAAGTAATGTGCAGCATTGCACAGTTAGTGTGAGAGTATTTGTAAGTGTCTGTGGGAATATGTGTCATAAGTAAAGAGTAAATGGCCCAATGATGAATGAGGAATGAGTCATAGATTATTGCAAAAGATCTAATCAGATAAGATAAGATGTAATTGTAGATCTTGAGCAATAAGATAAAAGAAAATCGTAAAATGAAAAGAAAAATAATGCATCCTGACAATCCTCACACTAACCACCATACCTTTAGTATATTGTGCACTTCTGTTGCATACTTTTTGCTCTCTCACTGCACTCATACATCCAGCCTCAAACTCATGGAGTCACTCTGCTGGGCCTCCACCTTCTTCATGCTCTTGCTGGCCTTGTTGGCTGGTCTCCTTGCCATCAGACATCATCCATGCAGGTTGCAGGCTCAGTCTACTGCCATCCCCACTCTTCTGCTCATACCCACAGTCATGGTTATCATAACCATCATCTATGGTATCAGGTTTGGACTTCAGCAGTATAATTGCATGATGGGGTACAAAATAATGTAGCTAATTCTATACAGTGACTCAAAAAACCCTTCCAACATTTCATACTTTTGAATTGAACACCTAATAACTCAAGGAGAGATGTATCTAAAATTCACAAAATGTGCTCTAACATCTCTACCTTCAGGATGTATGATATTATGTAACAACATCCATATATGGAGATGATATAGGTATTTTAATACAGGAATATCATTAGAAGGGTTTTGTTGCTTGCAAATCTGACCAAAAAAACTGCTTATATTTAGTATTTAGTATAGCCACCATTTGCATTCAATATTGCCTTAGCCCTTCTCTAGGCATGCTCTCAATCAAGTTTTGGCACACCACTGCATCAATCTTGTTCCACCCCTCCCAAAGCTCAATCATCCCACTTGGTGCCTTGTCATATCCTCCAAGCTTCTTCAAGTGGTCCCACAAGTGTTCAATGGGATTGAGCTCTGGAGACTGTGCTGGCCATGAGAGGACCTTGAGACCATTATTGTCAGGCCACATATTGCTCTCATTTTTCTCTTCATCTTTTCTCTATATTTACTTTGCTACTGATCTCCATATCACTCATGATCTAGTGAAGTGATCTATTGAATCTTACAATCACCTTATCAAAGCTTATCAGCTGATGATATGTCTGTCACCTGATCTGTGATCAGCCAAATTATGAAGTAGTTATGATTCCTTTCTCATCCAGACTGTGGATGCTCACTCAGCTTTCACACACATGCTGTGAGGTGCATGCAAGAGTGAAGCCACCACAAGTGCACAAGAGAGGATGAGTGGGAGGACTTAAGAATACTTCAAGGACTAACAAGCTATTGTCAGGTTGCACTTGTGCCCTCTCATTTCATTATTCCCTTTATCTTTTCTTTTCTTTTATGTTTCTCTTAATTAGATGAGATAAGATCATCTTCTCTTCCTATGTGCTGATCTTATCTTATCTCATATCACTTACTGTCCTTGCTGGGTCTAGGCTGTTCTAGATGGGCTGGTTCTCATGAGTGCTGTGCACTCCTTTATCATGTACTGTGGTTGTATGCTGTCTGACCTGCCCTTAGTCTACTGCGCTGGTCCATGCACACTTTAGAGTACTATAAGTAGCTCAGTAGTATAGTGAATAGACCCCAGCTTGATATGGCTGGAATATCCTTTCTTTTGGTGTGAACCTTAAGAGAGTGTGCCCAGTCTCCCTTATGGGATATATGCAGACTCTGGTCTCATAGCTATTGCAGACATCCCAGATATATAAAGCTAAAGAAATACAGGCTACAGAAGTACAGTATATATAGTACTGATCTTTAGAGCAGGTATAGTACTGTAGATGGGCACCAGAGGCTTATATACCAATAGCTATTAACCCTCAGATAAGTATCAGTAAGCAACACACACTGTCAGACTGTACTTATTTTTCATTTCATTTTACAATTTCTTTTACTCTTATCACTCAAGATCTACCAGAGATATCTTACCTCATCTTATCAGATCAGTAGTAGATCTTATTGTGACTATCTATGACTCATAAATGATTCATCATCAGGCCACTTACTATACAGATATGACTACATTTCCCACAGACACTTACCAATGCTATGCAATGCTGTGCATCTTAGTTACATATGCCTGCCCTATAGTGACAACACATGGTCTGTGTGCCAACTCTCTCAGTATATATAGGGCACTTCTGTAGTAGATAGTTCTTTAGCTTTATGCATCTGAGATATCTGCTTATACAGCATGAAACATCTTAAGTGTAGTGTCTCATTCTTCACCAATCCCCTTTCCTCTTTCAGTTGTGACCTCACTGTCCAAGCATGCACCTCACAATTGTATAAAACACTCTCACTTGTGACCTCACAACTTATCCTCTTGTCCCCAACCATCACTCCCCTCCTCACTCATGAGAGCATTGTAATTGTTATAGTTCTCCAATTTTTCATAGTTCAGCTGCAGTACCAGGCCTTATGTTGCCTCAGCGAGCAGTGCAAGGGTGTCTACCACTTACTGGGGCACCACAACCCTCCTGACAACCACTTGGACCAGGAGTACAATAAAAATTTACTATAACAAAGATCTCTTTTGTAGCATTAGTAGCACTAGTACTTACCTTTACCTACCTCCACCCCTTCCATTTTGTGTTTGAATGGCCTATTCCCTTCAAAAAGGAATAGCAAGTTTTCACTTCACACAATCTTATTTTCACCACTCCATGCATTCTACACTTGGAAAAGAGGACTTGATCTGGCAAATCCTATGCCAGGTTCAGCACTCTTCAACCACCTACTTGTCCTCAGACTTCTTGCACTCTCCAGCATTTCTACACCAACACCTACTACCACACCCAACAACAGGCCATCTGGTTCTTCTGCCTTCATAATCCCTATTACAATGACCACCCTGAGGAATTCCTGTGGCACTACTTTCCATTGTACCATGACCATACCAGCCCATATAGAAATTTGTTCCCCCAAACCTTCACCTTCAGAAATGAACAATGACACAACAAGGGACAAGCCAATGGGCAATGCAAGAACCAGCACCAATGGTCAAAGATTCCTCAGAAGAAAGAATAAGGGAAGAAAGGCAAGAAGCAGAAATAAGAAGATTACACCTATTGCTAAGAGCGGCCTATTGAACAGTCTTAGGGAAAGTCTATATTATTACTCCTGGTAACCAGAATAGGAACGTGCATTTGATACACGTTATGGAGGTTCCTGAATGATGACGAGTGTAAGATGTCTTTAGTGACGTTTAGTGACTTTAGAGTTCTTAGACTTAGTTCTGAGAGAGTGAAGCAAGATTGTAACGAGCTTAGGTCAAGCGCAGTAATAGGAGAATCCCTAGATTGCGAAGTTGACAAGACTGGGATTTAAGATCACCAGTTTGTCAACTATTTATACAAAACTGGAGATCTAACTATAGTAAAGTTGCACAGTAAAGCGCAGTAAGTAAACAAAAGTGCGCAGTAAAGCGCAGTAAGTATGCGTCCATGTGATGTAAGTGGTTTGGCCACAAGTGTGAAATGAACATGAGGTAAACAAAGGTAAATAAAGGCGAGAAAAGAGAGTCCTTGCTAATTGTATAGTGATAGTCCTTAGCAAGTAAATGTTATAATAAATAAAGGAAGAAGAGAAAGATAAGTCTTAATATAGTACCTGGAGCTAAGCTCACACTTAAGTATGTAAATACTTAAGTACTATATAAGAAAATAAATAGAGAAGTCCTTACTAAAGTAAAGTGGAGCTAAGCTCACACTTGTAGTAATAATACTACCCTTTACTATAGTAAGTAAGATAAAAGAAAAAAGAAAGAAAAAAAGAAACAACACGTTACGAGGTGCCAAAGCAAGTGCCTCATAACACCTATTAGACATGGAGGAAGTGATGGAGATGATGAACAATCAGTTAAAACAACAAGCACAAATTCAGAAGGAACAAGGTGATGCAATAATACAAATGAGCATGGCCATGTCAGACATAGCAAAAATATGAAGGAGATATCAGCTATGATGACCTGGCAAGCCCAGCAAACTATTCCAGCCAGTTCCTCTGGCCAGACAAACACCCCAATGGGCCATGTATTTGCCCAACACTGGGTAAAAGTTTCTGCACCTACAGCATACTCAGGGAAGCAAGATAAATTTGACTCATTTATCCAAGAACTTTTTCTAGTGTTTACAGCAAAAAAAAAGTGGTCTGATAGCAATTGAATTACCTATGCCCTGTCCTGTATGATAGGAGGTTCAGCAGAAGCATGGAGAAACATACAAGTTGTGAAGCAACACTACATGAGGCTAACCACCTCAATCCATTATATCCCATGCCCTTCCAAAACTGGGTAGAATTTGATGTGAAATTACAGGAACAGTTTGGCAATCCAGATAAGGCACATACTATGCAACAAGCATTGTGCAAACTATGACAATTGGGGAAGACAGCAGAAGAATACACCACAGAATTCCTCTTATTAGCAGCAAAAACACAATACAATGAGCATGTGCTCATAGACTGTTACAAGAGAGGAATCAATGGTGACATTCTTGGCCAAATTTACAATATCAACCCTCCCCTGGTCACATATTTAGATTGGCAGAAGATAACACAACAAACAGATGGGCATATGTGGGAATACCACCAATTAATGCAGTCAAGGGGAACACTGCAATGGACCCCCAAATATACATCACCAGTTAATCTTCAGCCATCTCAAACAATGCAAAAGGCCAGCAATGTGATGGTGCATATGGATGTAGATGCAGCAAGGAGAAGAAGGCCCCTCATTTGTTTCAACTGTAGGAAAGATGGGCATAGGGCAAATGTTTGTCCAGAGAGGAAGAGCATTAGAGAGATTCATGAGCAGATCAGACAAATGTCCACAGTGGACTTTGAGAAGATGATCTTCAACAAAGGGGAAAGAAGGAAGAATGTGGGTTTTGCAATGGACAGCCAGTAGATGTCACTGGACTGTCCAAGAATAGGTTCTCAGCACTTACTCTGGACAATGGCACTGTTGATCACATGAATGTATGCAATCCTGTTGAAATATTTAACAAACATTGCATTGGAGATAAATACTGAGAAGGAAGAGACATCTGAGAGTATGCCCTCTCAAGAAAAGGAAAAGCACATGGTCATGGGAATTAAGACTGAATTGCCCATGATAAAAAGTTGAAATCAAAGTACCCAAGAATGGACAAATGGTAACAATAGAAGCATTATTAGATTCAGGAGCCACTATGTGTTACATAGATGAAGAATTTGTGAAAACAAATTGTCTTAACACAAAAAGGCTTCCAATATCTATACCAGTCTACAATGTCAATGGAACCAAGAATGAACAAGGATCTATCAAAGAAACAGTGGATTTAATAGTCAAAGTCCAAGATCACATGGAATGAACAACATTTTGTGTTACAGGACTAGGCAAAGTTAACCTAATTCTAGGTGAAACCTGGCTTAAAATCCACAATCTGGAAATAGACTGGAATACAGGCATCATGTCATTTACCAGATGTCCTAGATGATGTCATCTACAGGTAGTTGAAGACAGACAAGAATGGAAAAAGAAGAAAGCAGAAAAACTGAAGAAGGAAATACCAAAGATAGTAGAAGTAGATGATGAAGATGACAATGAAGTGCAAAAGGGAGATTGTATCCTCTGCATCATGATAGGAGATGATGAGAAGGATGCCACAATTCAAAATATATCCCAAGATCTGGCAATAGAGGCAGAAAAGAAAAAGATCAAGAAATCTTTTGAAGACATTGTTCCCAAAGCATATCATGAGTTCAAATCAGTCTTTGCAAAAGAATCATTTGATGAACTGCCTCCCAAAAGAATATGGGATCATACTACTGAATTAAAACCAGGAGCAAAAATGTACATGGGAAAAGTGTATAACCTTTCATTTGTTGAACAACATGAGTTGGAAATTTTCATTGAGGAAAACTTGAAATCTGGACTTATACACACATCCAAATCACCTATGGCCTCACCATTCTTCATTATCAAAAAGAAGTCAGGTGAATTATGTCTGATTCAAGATTATCAACACCTCAATGAGATTACTATCAAAAATTCCTATCCACTGCCACTTATCTTGGAATTGATAGATAAACTCAAAGGAGCAAAATATTTCACCAAACTTGACATAAGATGGGGATATAACAATGTTCAGATCAAAGAAGGAGATGAATGGAAGGCTGCCTTCATTATGAACAAGGGACTATATAAACCACTTGTTATGTTCTTTGGACTCACCAATAGCCTGGCAACCTTTCAAACTATGATGAATCATCTCTTTAGAGAACTCATTGCAAAGGGCAAAGTGGTGGTTTACATGGATGATATCCTCATTTTTACTGCAACACTGGAAGAACATCACCTCATTGTCAAAGAAGCCCTTAAAATCCTACACAATAATAAACTCTACCTCAAACCTGAAAAATGCAACTTTGAAAAGACAGAAATTGATTATCTAGGTCTCAAGATATCCTTTGACAAAATCATGATGGACCCTATCAAAGTTCAAGGGATAGCAGACTGGCCTACTGCAACCTCTGTCACAGAAGTTCACTCCTTAGGGTTCACAAACTTTTATTGACATTTTGTTAGAGGATTTTCTGACTTAGCCAAACCCTTGAATGTCCTTCTCCAAAAGGATAGCAAATGGCACTGGGAACAGGAACAAAAAGATTCATTCAAAAATTTAAAGACAGCATTATGCTCTAAACCTGTCTTAGTCTTTCCTGAACCCCATTGCCCCTATCTTGTAGAAGCTGATAGTTCAGGGTATGCTACTGGAGTGGTGTTATCACAAATGAGAGACAATGAGAAGTGGCATCCAGTGGCATATATCAGTAAAGGGTTATCACCTGCAGAGAGGAATTATGACATCTACAACAAAGAGATGTTGGCTGTTACACATGCACTAGAGCAATGGCAACACTATCTAGAAGGAACAAATAGTCCTGTCAAGATCCTTACAGATCACAAAAACCTAGAGTACTTTATGAGTGCCCAGAAATTGAACTGTTGCTAGGCTCAATGGTCTCTATTTCTTTCTAGGTTCAACTTCCACCTTTCCCACAGACTGGGTAATGCAGCCAATTATTACAACTAGCAGTGTTGAGGGCAATAGAAGGTAGTGGGGGGGTCATGTTATGATCAGTATGCCAGTTATTTTCCTTTTCTGATCCAATCTTGTATAATTGTTGGTTATCTTGAACCTATCTTTCCATCTCTTGATGACACATTCCCCCTTCCATCATGTTCCCTTCTATTCCACTGATTGCATCATCCACCATATTTATATCATCTATCCTCATACATTTGCCTGATCAGGTGATCTGTATTCTCCCATTTGTTCTGTGACTCAATCTATCTTGTATATATATCAGACATGCCACAAGGATGAGCCTTGAGCTTATCCTCTTGTGCAATATACTGTCTTGTGTACCATTTCTCATCCAATCCCCTGTTGGTGTGTTAGTGATGTCAGGCCACCTTTATTCTCCTGATTTTTCTCTATATTTTCCATATTTTTCTTATATTTATATTGCCACAGATCTTCTTATCACTCCTGATCTAGTGAAGTGATCTATTCAGTCTTTCTTTGATTTTGTTGGGATTCATTGGCTGATGACATGTTTGTCATCTGATCTCTGATCAGCCTGATTATGAAGTATCTATGACTCATTTCTCACATCTACTGCAGATGCTCACTCAGCTTTCTCATGACTGCTGCAGAGTATCACCAATCATTCCCACATCTACTGCAAACATCAGTCAGCAACTTATGAGGGCCTTTGGCCATTGGCCATTGTTTATAGCTCTACTGTGCAGCCTTTGCTAGTTCATTGACCTGCCATACAAGTACAGTACTATATGACTCCTAGTGATGTTCTGATCATCTGGGATATCTGCTGATGAGCATCACATGCATCAGTGACATCAGGTGAAGACAGCGACATTAACACACTGCACATGATAATCATCCACAGCTTCATCAATTGTGCTATTTCTTTGGCACTGGAACAGAGGACTGGGTTCAGCTGACAAGGAGCAGTACTGATAGGATGTAAGGGCCAAGGCTTGGTTGAGGCCTGCCAAGTAACCTTGGTGGAGTCATGGGTCACAAAGTCATCCCATGGTGCAATTGGCACTTTTCCTTTTTTGCTCATCCTTAATGGTACAATATCTTATTCATTGTACTTTATCTTTATTTGTGTCTATTTCTGGACTCCATCTCACTCATCCTTGTGATTGAACCTACATTGCAGATTTTCTGTTGGGTTTTGTTGTGCTCCAGTCTTGGAGCTAGACATGTATTTATATGGCTTGTAGCCTGCCAAGAAATGAATAGACTCCCCCCCTGAGATTTGTCCCTCCTCTCCCATTTGAGTCCCAAGGTGAAAAGTGCTTTCAGCTCTTCCTTCCTTGCATCTCAAAACAAAGAAAGCTCATGCACCTCATAGTTTGTGTTTGTTGTGTCTGTATTGTGTTTATAGTTGCATTGCATCTGCATTGTGTTTTGTTGTGTTGTGTCCACATCCATGTTATTGTTGCATTTACAGTGTTGCATTTTTGTTATGTCCTTGCATTTGTTTTACATTACCCCACCCCATCCAGACTTCTTTCCCTATTATTGCCCATTCATGTCACATTATTGCATTGCTCTATTTCACCAACTCTTTGTCACTTGGTGTCTAGCAGATCTTACAGCTTGTACCCCTCAGATTTTGTTGTGGTTGTGATTGTTATTTCCCCCCACCACACTGCAGCACCTATCACTGCTAGGTACAGTACCAGCCTTTTCTATATGCAAATATATCTGGGGTATCTGCTAGCATCATCCCTTTTTGTTGTTGGTTCTTCAGTTGTTCAGCTTGACTACCATCAGCCTCACAAGTGAGTCTTCACCAGCCTCTTTCATCTTGTCCACTTGCTCTTAAATCCAGGCTTCACCTCAGGCTCTGCCATCTCATCTGTAGGATTCTGGCCAACTGTTTGTTGTGCTGTGTTCTTACAATGATCCCATTTCTGTCAGGATGCATTATTTTTCTTTTCATTTTATGATTTTCTTTTATCTTATTGCTCAAGATCTACAATTACATCTTATCTTATCTGATTAGATCTTTTGCAATAATCTATGACTCATTCATCATTCATCATTGGGCCAATTACTCATTACTTATGACACATATTCCCACAAACACTTATGAATACTCTCACACTGACTGTGCAATGCTGTGCATTACTTACTGATCATTCTCACACATGCTGTGCATGACATCATGCTATCCTCACTTCTATATCTCAAATGCCTGCCCTACAGTAACATATGCAGTCTGTGCGCACAGGCATTTACTATAAATACTGTACTTCATAGTGTACTTGTTCCCTAGTTTAGTACTTCTGGGATATCCACTTCATAGTGAGTTAGTCCTTGAATATACTATCATCCCTTCTTCCTTTCCTCTTCACAAGTCTACTGTGTGACCTCACTAGTAGCATCAGCCTCACAATTTCCACATTTTTGGTACATGTTCCAACAATTACTTGTGGAATACCTGCCAGTGTTCCCCTTGTTAGAATCTTTCAGGTACTAGTTCCAGTGTCTTCTCATCAGGTTGGAGGATTGTTTTATTCAGTTATGCATTGTGTTCCTCTACCTTGATTCTTCTTCCTGTCACTTTGTTTGTGTGAATCAAGCATGTATTTCCTCTGCTGACCATTCCTCTGGTAGTTCATCTTCCATTTCATCATTCTCAGAGAATGATGATGTCATTTTTGCTAATTGAATTGGAGCAGAAACCTTCCACTTGCATTGGAGGTTATTCCATTGAGGAATATTGGGCATTGGTACTTTGGGAGAAAGATGTTCTTCCATCACAGGTGTTATACTTTCCAGTACAACATTTTCACCCTGGAGGAAGCATTTTGCTTTACATTTGTCAAGGGTAATCTGATCCTTCTTCCAGTCAATTGTAAGATTATGTTGTCAGAGACAATCTGTCCCTAGAATTATGTCTTCATTTCCAATGTCTGTGATAAAGTACCTCAGCCATTCTTAGCATTCATTTCAACAGACATCTTTGCATTTGGTGAGGAAGAAACTGGAATGTGTAATTCATCCTGCTCCATTTTCAGAATTGTTGAGATTGCTGATCTGTACCATGTGGAGTAGTAGATTCTGGCAGAAGCCATGTTTCTCCACAAATACCTGATCAATTAATACCCTGGTTTCTCTGCTATCCACAAGAGCACTGGTTATGGCACTTTCATTAATCCCTATGATTTTGATGTGAATCCAGATGGATGGGAAACCAGTATATTTTGCAAATGATATGGTTGTCTCATCTTCAGAATCATTGTATTTGTCTTCTGGTGTAATGTTGTCCTTCCTCTCAACTGCTTTCATTGCAGGTTTCATCAAAAATCTGCTGCTGCTTGAAGCATCTTTCCAATCTGTGCCTCCTTCTCTGGAGACTTCATCTGGGTCATCACTAAGAGTTCTGCTAGGTCATTTGCTAGGTGTTTGAATGATCTCTGAACAGAGTAATTCTGGATTGATGGATTCTTGCTTCTCAAATGTTGAGTCCCAGCAGTTTGGCTGTTCCACCTTGGGAATCATTTGGTTAGATGGTGCAGTTCCAGGATATGTGTCCTGATTTACCACATTTGTAGCATAGCCCTTCCTTTTATGTTGGTGATTCTGCTCTTCCTCTGATAGCCTAGTAAAGTTAGTGGCTCTGACATGCATGTTGAGAATGGGTGAATTGGCAATAGAAGTGAAGGGAATTGATGATGTGTGAGAAGAAGCTTTCCCTAAGACTGAAGGCCATGATGAGTGTAGTGAAGACAGAAATCATGAGGTATATTATATCCTCTGTCAATGGAGGAGAATGGGGACCAAGCTAAGGAGCTCTTGTCCATAGGAGGCAAGATACTTGAGGTATGTCTCAAGGTACTCCAGCAGGAGGATGTCAATTGCTGACATGATGATGATGATGATGATGATGATGATGATGGTGCTGGTGGTGCTGGTGGTGCTGAAAGTATAAGTGCACAAGAGAGTACACAAGGTGTGGAGAGTGTGCAAGATACTGGAGGTAGGTACAGTATGTGAGTAGAGGAGTGGAAGACAAAGATAAGAGTGATACTCACTTCAGTGAGAGGAAGAAAAGCTGAAGTGAGAGTGTGTAGAAACAAACATTTATATATGTAATTGAAATAGAGTTTGAGAAAATGATGTATGGTTTGAGCTCAGAAGAACAATGGACAGGCAACAAAAGTAGAACAAAGGAGTATTATAAATATAGAGTGACATGTGAAGGTGAGTCACACAGATGACAGAGATGACAGAGATGACAGTGTGTGAAAGTGACAGCATGTGAGTCACAAGCACTTAACAATAGGTGAAAGAAGAAGGAAAAAGAATGTGACCATAATAATGTCACTGGAGTTAAAGCACATAATTAATCAACAATGCATACTCCCATATTTGCATACTCCCATATTTGCTACCATTGGATGTCCCAGTAGGTTCTATCTTCAGATATTGATCTGGGAATATGAACCATGAATTGGTCCCTTGTCTCCACCCTTATGTCAGGCTGATGAGTCAGCTAACCACCAACAAGCCCATAACCTGGCTTCCTTTAGAGAACTTAATGGGAGCTGCATTGGATCTAGGCCAAGGGATGAGAGGACTCAGCCATAGAAGGTATGAAACCAGCTGTATCAAGCTGGGGTCCATTTGCAAGACTACTAGCCTACCTATAGTACTATGGATGGTGCATGGACCAGGCACAGTAACTAAGGGCAGATCATGTAAATAGGATGTGCAGTAAGACACAGGGGCATGTGCAGCATGCATAAGATCTCCCCCAAGAAGCCTGTAGAGACTGTGATGAGATAGCAGATTAGATATGATCAGGAGAGATGAAATATTATCTCAAGAGAAACAAAATAAGAAATAAGAAATAAATGGCAGGGAGTAAAGGTGCCATAGGAGTCATAACACCTTACACTACCTGTGCATAGTGGAGGGCATCATCATACTTGATTGCTAGTTCCTGATATTTGTTATGATACACCAATATTTTCTCTGCTCATTCTGCCCTGTTCTGACCAATTCTAACCTGTTCCACCTTATCTACATGCAGTCCAACACAGAACAGAACAAAGGACATCAATATAGTTATTGCTGACTTGAGACCAGTATTACCACTTTAGGTTCAGTACTGTGACACACTTACAGCCTCTTTCATTACATGGTCTGTACAGTACACTACACTGTATATATGTACTTAGCAAACTAGTATTATAAAGAATAAGAACTATTGTCTTAGTCCTCATCATGCATGGCCTGTGCTCAAAAGTTATATAGGATAACCATATGCTACTTAACATAGTAGTTACTACATTCCATATGGACTATAGTTAGTTTAGCAACTAACTCCTTGCTTATTATTATGATATTCACATTCTGCTTTTCTGCTTTTCCACTTTCTACTCTTTGTGCATTTCCCACATTTACATTTTCACTATGCACCACCTCTTTCCTTTTCCACCTAAAATAACAACTTCCTATCCCCTTGGATCATCAGATATATGTAAGAGAATGTGTCTAACATTGATTGGAAGCAATAGGAACTCCATGGAAGCATTCCAATGCATTCATCATTGTTGGAATCTCATTTCATTTCCTCTTCCAAATGTGCTTCTCATACTCTCAGATATATATTTATCTTATCAGGATGCACTCTATATGCCATAATGTCTTACCTCTTCTACAGACTTACACATGGATTCACCTGACCCACATTATTATCCTTTAGGATATCTCTTTGCTCTACATAGTTATAACTCCTCTTCAACTTTACTTTCTGCAACTACATATTCTTTTCTTTCTGTCACTACACCTCAGCACTTTTTGTGCTCTGCTGAGGTGGGCATTTCATCTATCTAACCTTCTCTCTTATCTGACATGTACCTGAATCTTTTTAATTTCTCTTTCCTCTCCATATCTTTTCATCTACTGTGTGTTGTCTCTCTTTGCATCAGATCCCAAATGCTAGATCTTTTTTGCCATGTGCATGGCTTCTTATTTGTCCTTTTTGTGCTGGCAGCCTATGAATAATTGTTCCATCCATCTTCCTTCAGTAGAGTCTAGATTCCTGTAGACTTCTGCAGAATGTGCTAGAATATTAGCAGAAGGTAGAAGGCATGATAATCATGTATTCCATTATGTATATAAAGGGGCCAGCAAAGAAGGAACCTCCATATGCTTGTCCACTTTGCAATCTACTGGAGTGTCTTCCTGTTGATCATGTGCTTTATCTCTTGTGACACTGCTGTCACCATGGTCACTTTCTTTTCTTTTTTCTTTCTCTCTGTTGTTAGTGCTTGTGACTCACACACTATCACACTCACACTCTGTCATCTCTGTCATCTGTGTGACTCATTTTCACATGTTACTCTATATTTAGGATGCTCCTTTGTTCCACTTTTGACAACTATTCATTGTTCTTCTGAGTTTGAACCTTACACCACTTACTTGAGCTCTGTCTCTTTTTTGTGTATAAACTCTCCCTTTGGCAATCTTCAGATTTTCTTCCCTTGCTGAAGTGAGTATCACTCCTACTCTACCTCCCTGATTTCTTTGTTCACAGACCATACCTACTTCCAGTATCTTGTGCTCTCATATCATCACCATCATCATCACCATCATAAACATCATGTCAGCACTTGACATCCTCCTGCTGGAGTGTCTTGAGATGTGTTGAGTGTGCATACTATATTGGGTACTGTGACACACACACTTAGCCACATGAGTCACATGGTCTGTGCTGGGTTACTTATATGGTTTGAGATCACTTGTAAATAACAAGAAGTCTTCATCTTCATTCTTTTGCACATAACCTGTGCTCAACAAGATGTACCTCACATATCTTGCCTCCTATGGAGAGGAGTTCCCTCTCTCAGTCCTCATTGTGATACACATGCCAAATAGCAAGGTCACAACTGTGAGAAGAGGAAAGGGAGTGGCCAACAAAGGGATGAAGTCACACTAGTAGGCAGATATCCCAGATGTATAAAGCTAAAGAAATACATGCTACTAAGGTGCCCTATATATACTAAAGAGATTGGCACACAGACCATGTGCTGTCACTATAGGGCAGGCATATGTAAGTAAGATGTGCAGCATCTGTGAGAACTATCAGTAAGCAATGTGCAGCATTGCACAGCATCAATAAGTGACTGTGAGAAATATAGTCATAGCTGTATAGTAAGCAATCTGATGATGAAATGGATTATGAGTCATAGATAATTGCGATAAGATCTACCGATGATCTGATAAGATGAGATAAGACATCTCTTGTAGATCATGAGCAATAAGATTGAAAGAAATTGTAAAAATGATAAGAAAATAAGTACATCCTGACACTCATCCTCTTGCAGCAACAGAGGGTCTATCTCATGATCACTGTCTTCACCACACTCATCATGGCCTTTGCTCTGAGGGAGAACTTCTTCTCTCACATTGTCAATTCACTTTGGTTCTATCATCTGCTTGCCCACTCTCAACACCTCCACTGTGCACTACAATGTTGCAGTGCATTCTGCAGAAATGTTCAAGGGTCTGTGCTCTACTGAAGGAAGGAGGAAGTCTGGAATATCTTATAATGCTTCTACTGGATTCCTGTTGCTTCCAGCTAACATTAGGGACATCCTTATATGTATATGTGATGATCCACAGATGTCAAGCCACTTATTATTCTCCTTATTTTTCCCTAGTTCTTCCATTTTTTAATTTTTTAATTTCATCACAGATCCTCTTATCCTTCTTGATCTAGTGAAGCAATCTACTTGGTATTTCATTTATCTTATCAAGGTTCATCAGCTGATGATACATACATTGTCTGACCTCCAATTGGCCTGTTTATGAAGTACCTATGACTCTTTTCCCACCCAGATTGCAGATGCTCAATCAGCTTTCTCATGATTGCTGTGGAGTATCACCAATCATTCTCACACCTACTGTGGACCTTACTCATTGTCATATGAGGGTCTTTGGCTATTGGTGGGTATTACTATATGACTGTGCAGCCCTGATGACTCCTAGAGCCTACCCTACATTACTAGTACTATATATACCTTAGGACACCTAGCAATAATCTCCAGTTCTAATCATTTGGGATATCCACTAGGTACAGTAGCATCTTTCCTTTCTAGTCTTACCTTTCTAATATATTCTTGGATATCCACTAGCCTTATGCACTGTGAGATAGTTTTTAGGTGTTTGTTCAGTTTGACTAGTGTCAGCCTCACAACAGAGATAAGAGGTTTGTTATTGGTGACATCTTAGGTGGAGAACAAAGAAGTTAGACAAGGGCAGAAAGGCAGAATATAAGTATGGAAAGAGTGGATAAATATTTAGTTGTTAAACTAACTATTGTGCATAGGAAATGTAAGTAACTACTCTCATTAAGTAGTTGTCAGGCTTTGCTTATGGAGCATTTATTCCTTTCTTTTATTTTTACTTTCTTTTACTTTTCCTTTAGATTATAGTAGATTAGATCATCTTCCTTTCAGTCATCTGATCTTATCTTACTATATCTTACTTACTGTCGCTTCATGCTCTGGATGCACCCATGCTGCACATGATGTCACTACTTACTGCAGGTATTGTCTTCATAGACCTGCCCTATAGTTACTGCACTGGTCCGTGCGCTTATAGCTGTAGTATATAGTCTTTGGTAGATAGCTGAATATACTCCAGCTTGTTATGGCTGGCAAATCCTTTCTTTTGGAGTGATCCTTAAGTTAGTGCACGCCGGTCTCCCTTACAGGGATATGTAGGACAGCCATCTTACAGTAGTGTATAGTTATCCTATATAACTATACTGATGTCTGTCATTCTGTTCTATGTCAGAGTGCATGTGGATAAGATGGAGGAGTAAGTCAAGATGGGTCAGAACAGGGTGGAGTAAGTTGGAGCAAGTTGAAATAAATGAAAACAAAATAGGTGTATTGTAACACACACTTGTTGAATATGTGTGTATTTTTTGTTCAGCTTTTCCTCACACTCCACTTTACATTATGCTATACATATCCTTTACATCATGGACTACCATCTCTTCCCACATGGGCCCTGCTTACTGCATCAATATGACATGTGCCCCACATCTACATTTGGTAGCCCTTGTTCTACACTTCTTACATCTCCACTCCAACTCTCTCTGCAGACTCTATATAAGATGGCCCTCTACCATACAATGTCCTCAGATATTCTCTATCTTGTCTGAGTGAGTATCCCCACTCTATTCTTACCATCTTATTCTCAAACCACTTTACTCTCACCTGCAGTGTCTCCTACCATCACATTCAGTGCTGCCTTCTCTATCTCACTTGCAGTATGACTGTGTTACAGCTCTTTCTAGATCTGCTGAATACAGTCCTTTCCATCTACCTCTTGTGGTGCATAGCCTGCTTCATCACATACCATCAACACTCCCCTCTGCACTTACTGTAACTCTTTCATCATGTTCACCTCTCCCCCTCTAGTACCTGTGTTTAGGTTGTAAAGCCTGATATTGCCTGCATCTCCATTAGTGTCTGCATTTGCATTTGCATTTGTATGTGTGTCTACCTTTTGTGATTGTGATTGTGATTGTGGCTTCTCCTTTACCCTGAATCTGCATTGCATTTTCATCTATGTCTTTGTATTACAAGGAACTTGCTTAGGTGCCTTGCATTGGACACATTTTCTTTTTTCTCTTTCTTTCTTTCTTTCTTTCTTTCTTTCTTTCTTTCTTTCTTTCTTTTACTTACTATATGTCTAGTTTAACTAGCACATGAACATAGCTCCAACATATAGTATATACTGTAAAATCCTACCTTTATAGCACTACAGTATTTACATACTGAGCTGTGAGTTTAACTCCAAGTACTATAAAGCATATCACATTATCTTTTCCTTTTATCTTTCTTTCTTTATCTTACATTTACTTGCTAAGGACTGTTATATACAATTAGCAAGGACTCATCTCACTTTGCCTGTATTTACCTTTGTTTACTTCTCATTTCACTTGTACTTGTGGCTACTTCACAGTAGTGTACTATGGATGCATCATGGTCACATGATTTCATTGATTGCTGTGCAATCATCATTGATCCATGAACCTTACTTACTTGTGCTATACTCAGGACTATTCTTTGGTATATGTAGTGACAAGACTGGCAGTCTTAAACCCCAGTCTTGTTGACTTCACGATCTAAAGATTTACTCCTACCTGCACTTTAACTAGCTCAAACTAAGCCTCACCCTCTAACAACTAAGTCTAAGATCTCTAAGTCTCTAAGCAACACTACAGCATCCTATACTAAGTCATCCTGGATCCATGCATAATCATCAGAGCTCTCATTCTCCTCACTATCTCATTGATTCCCCTTATCATTGTCACTAGACATGTGATCATCAACTTCATTGTTACCAGGAGTATTCAAGCCACACTCCCCTAAGACTGATCAATAGACTGCTCTTAGCACTGTGTTTGCATTTGCATTTGAGCCTTCAGCTCTACTTGTGTGGGAGACTTTGTTGGAATCTGGTAAAGGTGCTGTTTACCTACTCTAAACCCATGCCCCATACTCCATTAGTCAGTTGGTCTATTCATGCTCATATCTTTCCTATAAGGGTTTCTAGCAGCAGTCTAGTAGCTTTAGGTGGCTATCTCTACCCTTCCTTCTTTTGTCCAGTCCTGTCCAGTCTCTACTTAATCTACCTCTTTTATATCTTATATGGTGATGTCACTCACACCCACTTTATACATCTTAATTGACATCATTGTCTTTGTCTTTATGGGGCTTACCCTACACAACCTATCATTATCACCTCCACCTGCACCACATCATAATGTTTAACATCCACAATCCCATTCTCCTTGCTGACACTGCAGTGCCATAACATGGCTGTTCAACAGACTTCAGTCTCCCTTACATCCTCAGTGTGAGGCCAACACTAGTTGATGTTACAAGGCACATGCCTAAACACCTCATAATGGTTTTCCTTTTCCTTTTTCTTTTACCTTACTCATTGTAAGGCACACACTAGACAGTGAGGTCACAAGAGTAAGAAGAGGGGATTGATGAAGGTATGAGACAATACACATAAGATGAGTCGTGCTGGTCAGTGTGTATCTCAGATGTATGAAGCTAGGGAATACATACTATAGACCTACAGTATATATAGTAAAGGAGTCAGTATGCAGACTGTGTGCAGTCACTATAGGGCAGGCATATGTAAGTTATATGCACAGCATCTGTGAGAAGCTTTGTAATGTAGTATGGGAAATGTAGTCATAAGAATACAGTAAGTGGCCCAATGATAAATAGAATATGAGCCATGATGTATCATGAAGGATTTGATAAGATTGAGATAAGATGTATAGTGCAGATCTTGAGTGATAAGATCAAAAGAAATTGTAAAATGATAAGAAAAATAAGTACATTCTGACACTTACTATTAGAGTGTAGTTTTACTCCAAGTACTATAAGGTGTCTTATTCCTTTCTTTATTTATTATAACATTTACTTGCTAGAGACTATTATTATACAATTAGCAAGGACTTATCATATCTCAACTCTTGTGGATCTTTGTTTACCTCTCATTTCACTCACACTTGTGGCTATTTACTTAGTTTACCACAGATGCACCTATAGTCACATGATCTCATTGATTGCTGTGCAATAATCATTGATCAGTGAACTTTAACTACTTGTACTATCTTTAGGATATCTAGTTTTGTATACATAGTTGAAAGCCTGGTGGTCTTAAACCCCAGTCTTGTCAACTTTGTGATCTAGGGATTCTCCTACACTGCACTTGATCTAAGCTCACCTTCCACTCACTTCACAAACCTAAGAACTAAGTCTAAGATCTCTAAGTCACTAAGTGTCACTAAGACATCCTAAACTCATCACTCTGGATCCTCATTTAGTCATTGGTGGTATCATCCTCATCACTATCTCATTGATCCCTATCTTCATCATCACCAGGAACATTTACATTGCCTATCACAACCATCTCATTACCAGGAGCACTACAAACAATCCCTAAGATCATCCAATAGGCCACTCTTAGCAGTTGAGCTCAAACAAAGACTAAAAGAATAACACCTAAGAAGATCATGCTGGAGCAAATGGCTAGTGGATATCCCAAATGAACAGAACTGGGGAATATTGCTAGGAGTCCTATTGTATATATAGTACATATGTGTAGGCAGGCTTATGAGGTTGTAAAGGCTATGGAGTTGTATAGTAAATACTAACCAATACCTAACTGCCCTCATATGACAATGAGTAAGGTCCACAGTAAGTGTGAGAAGGATTGGTGATACTCTACAGCATGTATGAGATAGCCATGTGAGCATCTGTCAGGATGTACTTATTTTTCCATTCATTTTATGATTTCTCATACTCTTATCACTCAAAATCTGCATTGTATATCATATCCCCATCTTATCAGATCTTTCATGATATAGCATGACTCATATTCTATTTGTCATCAGCCTGCCTACTGTACTGGTATGACTAAATTTCCCACACACCATTACAAAGCTTCTCACAGATGATGTGCATCTTACTTACATATGCCTGCCCTACAGTGACAGCACATGGTCTGTGCACTGATTCTTTTACTATCTATACTGTACTCTCATAGCATGTATTCCCTTAGCTTTATACATCTGAGATATCTGCTTCACAGTGTGACTGAATCTTGGTTGTATAGTCTCTTCCTTCTCCTTACTCTTGTGTGACCTTGCTGTATAGCATCAGCCTCACAGCATCCATGGTCTGGATGGGAAAAGAGTCATAAATACTTTGTAAGCAGGCTGGTTGGAGATTGGACAGTAGATACATCATTGGCCAATAGACCCTGATAAGATGATCATAAGATTGAATAGATTGCTTCACTAGATCATGAGCAATATGGAGATCAGTAGTGAAATAAATATAGAAAGAAGAAGAGTAAGATAAGGAAAATAATATGCAGCCTGACAAATACCCCCTTCTTAAGATGAGGATCCTGATGAGTCAACAATGGGGCAGAGCATGCATGACAAGTGTCATCATCAAAAGACTTGAATGGAATAGAATTGAAGTCAATATTGGAGAGTGAAAATATAGATGAACACTTTGGAATGTTATCAGGGACTAGTGTAACAATCGGTTGTGTTGCAACATGAAGGTGAAGTAATAGGACATCACCTGAATGCATACATAGGTTATTGCAACAGAAAATAAAGGGAAATAGCACCCTATCTATCTACAGACCAAGTCCAATTTACAAGCCAATCCCAACCTACAAACCAATTCCAATTGCCTCCCCACCTATAAAATAAAGACCTATTGCATTGGAACATTATCTAAATCAGACATAGTTAAATGAGTTGTAACATTCCTCACCAATGTCCCTGTCCTATCCCTATCCCTGCCCTGTCCCTATCCCCATCCCCAGTGATCATTACTGGTTATCACACAATTGTAGTGTTGTAGATTACAAATAAATAGGAGGACAGAACAAAACAACTGTTAAACTGTGAAAACAAATAGCAAAACAGAAACATCAACTGCATGGTTACCATTGTTGAATGGAAAACTTATGGACCCATGTAGCCACAGGTACAGGTTTTTGTGCTGTGTATAAGAGGTGAGGAAGTATGTAAATATCATGGATACAATAACATTCATGAGTAGAACTTACAGATTCAATACAGAAAAAAACATAGCACAAATGCCCTGCCAACTCACCAAGAGATTTGTAAAATATCAAGATACAGTAAATACCTGTTTCATTGTGACATTGACTAATAAGACATGGCAACAGTTGTATTATATATTGCAACAGAAAATAATGATAGATCTAAATAGAAGCAGATGTACACAAAGTCAAATGTAATTGATAGTTCTGTTGACAGAACATACAGGAAGTTGAGTCCTTCTATGTAAGTTGATGATGAAAGAATGAACAGAAAGAGAGCACATGGCATCTGCCAGTGCAGCATCTGGGGCCCAAATGCAGTGTTGAGCACAATGTGCACAGTGCATGCACATACACAAAGCACATGCCCATGCACACAGTGTGGGCAAGTGCCCCTGTGCAAGCCTGCACATGACTTGTCCAAAAGTCACTGCTGTCCTGCAACCAGACATGTAGTGAACAAAATAAAATAAAAGTGAGAATATGTACAAATGTGACTCCACCAAACATAGTGGCACTCTTGACACAAAAATGTTCAGAACCACATTGCCTGAACAACATGCAGAATTGGACAGATAGATAGGAAGACACAAACATGCCCCTGCTTGAACATCTGCATTGCACATCATCAGGCCAATCCACAGCAGACCTGCTAAGAGCAGCCTATTGGACAGTCTTAGGGAAGGTCTGATAAACTATACCCCTGGTAACAAGGTGGTTGATATGCACTTGATAAGTGTAGTAACCATTCCTGATGATGATGAAGAGTGGAATCAATGAGATAGTGATGAGGATGATACTGCTGATGACTAAATGAGGATCCAGAGTGATGAGTTCAGGATGTCTTAGCAATGCTTAAGGTGACTTAGAGATCTTAGACTTGGTTTTTTATAGGTGAAGTGAGTTTGTAGCAAGCTTAGGTCAAGCACAGTAAAGGAGAATCCCTAGATTGTGAAGTTGACAAGACTGGGGTTTAAGACCACCAGTCTTTCAACTACTTATACAAATCCAGAGTTCTAAAGATAGTACAAGTAGGGTAAGGTTCATGGATCAATGAAGATTGTGCAGCAATCAACAAAGTCACATGACCTAAGACACATCTGTAGATATAGTAAGTGGCTCAGCCACAAGCATGAAATGAACTAGAGATAAACAGAGACAAGTCCTTGCTAATTGTATAATGATAGTCCTTAGCAAGTAAATGTAAATAAATAAAGAAAGACAAAAAGAAAGAGATAAGTCCTTTATAGTACTTGGAGTAAAACTCACAGCTTAGTATGTAAATACTATAGTACTATAAAGGAGAAAGAGATAGAGTCCTTACTATAAGTTGGAGCTTAGCTCACAGCTGTATTTAATACTATACTTATAGTTAAGATAAAAGAAAAAGAAAAAAGGAAAAGAAAAAACTGTTACAAGGTGCCAAAGCAAGTGCCTTGTAACAATCATGAGAAATTAGAAGATCAGTTGTTGTATAAATATAGAGAAAATATGGAAAATGTAGAGAAAATTCAGGAGAGTAATAAGTGGCCTGACACTTTACTTTATTTTTCTTTTATTGTGTCTCCTTAGCTACATCTGGTTCTGTATGTATATGCACCATCTTGCAATGGTTGGAAGGGGATCCACCCAAGTATTCCATCATTTACCTACCTTCTGTTATGAGGTCTAAGGTCTCTAAGTGCAACCCACTCTATGTGAAGGGCAGGCCATGCATGAGGGGGAGGGAGGGGGAACATTCTTTATATCTTTACTGGATGTAATACAACAATATATATATACATGAAGTATCATGTGCACAGACCATGGTAGGTAGTGTGGCATGACATATGTGTGTCAGTATACTGTTGAAAGTTCAGTATGCACCTACATGTGTATACTTTCCTTCGGCTTCACCTCCTCATCTACACACGCACGTATTGTTAATCTTCGATAGACAGTGACTTGTGATTAGAACCAATGGAAGCTACAAACACCACACTAAGTGGGGGACTAGAGTCCGAGATGAGCAACTAAGTAAATAAAGTAAGAGTGAAGTAACTGTACCTAGAGTCCAAGATGAGCAACTGAAGAAAGCAGTTGCGCCACCTGGGAACTCTTTTATAGTACGCATAAATGCGGAGTCTGAACTATAAGAGTGTGTACAGTATATGTGCGGAGTTAGAACCTAAACACATCAGGACAAAGAAAGATATGATAAGATGTAAATCAAAGTCTGGAAATTTCGAGATAAGAAAATAAGATGAGAGTTGATGAAGAACCTTGAATAACAACACATATCACTTACATAGCACATACGTACCCTTACACATCTCTTCCTCGGACTCCTCATAAAGCCGTGCAACTCTCACCCCACACACATTTCCGGGATGACACGTGTCCCTCCCATTTCGGTAGCTGTTGTACTTTACTTATCCACTCCGTCTCAACTCTACCCACATCTCACTATATAAGACGGACAAATACATCACTATTACTCAGATGTCTTTCATGTTGTCTGAGTGAGTACTTCCACTTCTACATCTTATACTTTATCTCAACTCCACCTGCAGCATCTCCCTCTATCACATCATGGTGCTCGCTGCATCCATGACTACTATCTATGCTGCAGAAACCATTTCATTATCACTCAATGTCATCTTTGTTGTCATGGTTCTCTTAGCCTGCCCAAGCCTGCACTCACATATACTACAGGGACAAAAAAGGAAACTTGACACTCTCATCTCCCTCCACTACCCTCTAAACCTAACAAGCTTATTTCCATTGTGTTGTTATGTTCCTTTTATTGTGACTAACTGCAACTGCAATTTATAGTGATAGTGCTCCACTGTGATTACCTGTGACCTGCAATTACCTATGACTTCTTTGTTAAAGGACAAGGATGGACTTGTGGTATTGCAATGTGTTAAACTTCAATAGAAGGTGACTTGTGATTAAAACCAATGGAAGCTACAAACACCACACTAAGTGGGGGACTAGAGTCCAAGATGAGCAACTGAAGAAAGCAGTTGCGCCACCCAGGAACTCTTTTATAGTACACATAAATGCGGAGTCTGAACTATAAGAGTGTGTACAGTATATGTGTGGAGTTATAACCTAAATGCATCAGGACAAAGAAAGATATGATAAGATATAACACAAAGTCTGGAAATCTTGAGATAAGAAAATAGGATGAGAGTTGGTGAAGAACCTTTAATAACAACACAATGGAGAGTACTCTAGACACCACACTAAGTGGGGGGCTGAAGTCCAAAGTGAGCAACTAGAGAACTAGCTGCACCACCAAGGACTCCTTTATAGTACATGTAACTGCAGAGTATGAACCATAACAGTGTGCCACAGGTGTGGGTAAAGTAACAAGTCAAATGCATGAGTACAAGTAAAGATATAAGTAAATGTAACACAAAGTCTGGAAATGCAAAGTTAGAGAAATAGAAGAGAGTTGGTGAAGAACCTTATAATAACAACATTCTTCTCACAACTTTGTGTGACAGCATTTCACTTTCTACCATCTCCATTTTGTTTAGGTTTCTTGTGCCATCATGACTACCCTTATTTTAGCATGATCTCTTTCATCTTTATTTATGTTTATTCCCATCATCCTCTTCTCCTATCTCCACTCTGTTGTTGACTTGAGGATCTTCACATGAAGCAGCCTTTCAATATCTCTGCACCCCTATGTTTTGGATGTTTGCACTCTCTATTTGCAGTGGGACTACATCAGCATATGGTTATCCTATATAACTATACTGATGTCCATTGTATCATTCTGTGTCAGAGTGCATATGGGTAACATAGAAAGTCAGAATAGGGTGGAGAAAGTTGGAGCAAGTTGGAACAAGAACAAGTGTAAAAGAAATATGTGTACCATAACAGGAAGAAGAATGGGATGATTATGAAAGTGTCAGAATACTTTGGGCCAATGTTGGAGATGTTCAATTATGTGTTGAATTCCATGCCCAGTAACATAGAGAATGATCAACATCACTACAAATGTAGGGAAATTGATGAGGATGAGGAGGGCAATGGACTGTGCCTGCAACCTGTGGAGGCAACACCTGACAGCCAGTAAACTGGTGATGAGAAGGAGTGAGAGCACAAGGAACATGGAGGGCCAGCAGAGGGACTCCATTTTTGTGAGATGATGCTGAAGAATAGGAGAGTGCAGAGGATACACAATATGTATGGTGATCAGATGAAGAAGGGAAATAGAATATAAGTGATACTCACTTCAGCAGATAGGAGAAAAGCTGAAGTGAGAGAGCATATGTAGGAAGGCTTATATAGTAGAGAGAACAATGAGCCTGAGTATATTTGTGAGAGAAAGAACAAGGAGTGACAGAAATAGAATACAATCAGGGAAAGAACAATAAGCACTGAGTGCTAAGAGCAGCCTATTGGACAGTCTTCTAGGGAAGGTTTGTGATAACTGTACATGCAGGTTGGGGCAGGCAAGGACAAAGATCTTATAGGCAAAGATCAACAAGTATGTGACTCCCAGAGGGGGAGAAGGGCAGAGAACATCTGCAGCAGTGGTGAAGTGGTTGTGAACACAAGTGTGTGCCACAACATGGTAATAGTACACTGCAGGGAAGATATAAGAGAGAGTATAGGATGGAGTGGAGGGTACTCACTCAGACTAGATATAGAATGTCTGAGGAGTTGTAAAGTAAAGTGCCCATCTTATATAGTGAATGTAGGTAGGGTTTGGGCAGAGATGTTATGATGGAATACAACAGCTACTATAGTAAGAAGGGATGTGCATTGTCCCAGAGTATGTGTGGATGATTGGACATGTGAGTGGAGGCAAAGTCTGAGGATATGAAGAAGTTGGCATGTAGTAGGTAATGTGGAGAGAAAGCTGAATGAAACAGTATAGTAGTATGCACATAGATATTCAACAATAACTATACCCCTAGTAACAAGATAGTTGTTGTGTGCTTGGTAGGCATAGTAAATGTTCCTGATGACAACAAAGAGAGGGATCAACAAGATAGTGATGAGGATGATACCACCAATGACTAAATGAGGATCCAAAGTGATGGATTTATGATGTCTTAGCAATGCATAAAGTGACTTAGAGATCTTAGACTTAGTTCTTGAAATGTAGGAAAGCTAAGGTGAGCTTAGATCAAGTGCATGTGAGGCTGACATTTGCCAGCAAGGTCACACAATGTAAAGGAAGAGGAAAGGGCTAACAAGAGGGATGAGATCACGCTAAGCAAATGGATATCCCAGATGTATTCAGCTGAAGAGTAACTATGATACAGCTGAAGTATATATACTAAAGGGAACCTGCACACAGACCACATATGTACTATAGGGCAGGTATATCATAATAGAATGCACAGCATTCTTGTGAATGATCAATAAGTGACTTGCACAGCATCAGTAAGGATGTGCAGCATCTGTGGGAAGCTCTGTAAGCGACTGTGAGAATATGTGTCATATATGTATAGTAAGCAGGCCGATGATGAATGATGAATGAGTCATACATAATTGTGATAAGATCTATCAATGATCTGATAAGATATCTCTTGTAGATCTTGAGTGATAAGGATAAAAGAAATTGTAAAATGAAAAGAAAAAATAAACTTGTCCTGACAAATACCCCCTCTTTTAGGGCAAGACAACTCGATGAGCATATGAGATTCCTGTAGATCCAAAACCTCCTTCTCCTCAAATTGTATCATTCAATGATTCAACCTCATGAACATCTGTGATAGATATGTGTTCAAGGATCAGTTGAGCAATGCGATCACCAGAGTTGATAATGAAATCTTCTGTGCTGAGATTGACAACAAGTATTTTCAGAATTCCCCTATAATCAGAATTGATGACACCTGCACCAATGTGGATAGAGTTCTTAACAGCCAAACCACTGTGAGGTGCAATATGGCCATAACAATGATCTGGTATAGCTAAGGCAATTTGGGTGTCAACCAATTTTTGACTATGTGAGGGAATAGTGATTGTTTCAGCACTATAAAGGTCTAGTCCAGCAGCATGCTCTGATCCTCATGTGGGTAGTTTTGCAGAGTCTGAGAGTCATTTGACTGGTATCGAACATTTTTGAATAGCATGTATGGCAAGAGGATGTTTCATATGGAATTCCTTAACCAGCTTGGGTATGTCTTTGAGAATAATTGTAGCTGGTTCCCAGGAATTTTCATCTTCTGGGTAGTTTTTCCATTTGACAAGGTATTGGATTTTTCCTCTATTTCTTTGGCTATTCAAAATTGTTTCAACTTCATATTGCTCAATACCATCTTTGATGATAGGAGGTGGTGGGGTTTTTATGATCTGTTCAGGAAGTTCATTTGGAGTGTAAGGCAATAACTTTGCAACATGGAAGACTGGGTGGATTTTCATTGATTTGGGCAATGTCAACTTGTATGTGTTGTTTGACATGACTTGTTCAATTGGATATGGTCCAAGTTGTTTGTAATCCAATTTTCTCATTGGTCTTCCCATTTGAATGTTTGTTGTGTCTAGCCAAACTTTTTCTCCAATTGTATAAATGGGTGTTGCTCCTCTGTGAGCATCGTAATATTTCTTCATGTCATCAGCTGCTTTTCTTAGTGCTGATTCTGCATCATCTCTTGTCCTCTTCATTCCTTCAACAAAATTATCTACTGATTCAATAGTGGATGTCTTGCCCAGTTCAAATCCCATGTGAGGATTTTGTCCAGAATTAATCATGAATGGGGAGTATTTGGTTGAGGCATTCACCCTATTATTATAGCAGAATTCTGCCATAGGTAGCCAATTCATCCAGTCTGATTGTCTGTGATCAACAAATATTGTTCTATCTCTTGATTTATTCGTTCTGTTTGACCATCTGTTTGGGGATGATTGGCTGTCAATAGGGCTGTTTTAATGCCTAATAGTCAATTTAACTCCTTCATCATTTTGGAGGCAAATTGCAGTCCTCGATCTGATATGATCTTTTCAGGGAGTCTGTGATGCTTCCAAATATTATCTCTGAACATTCTTGCTACGCCTTCTGCAGTTACATCAGATGTTGTTGCCATGATGTGAATCATCTTAGAAAATTGATCTACAACCACTAGTATTGAGTCATATCCTTGGCTTTCAGGTAATTGTGTGATGAGGTCTGTGGATATGATCTGCCAAGGATTTGATGGTATTTCATTTGGCATCAATTCACCTTGTGGTTTTTTTGTGATTATTTTCATTCTTTGACAAACATTGCAACTTTTGATGGATTTTCTGACATATGCTGCCATTCCCTTCCACCAGAATGTTCTTGACACCAATTCCAACATCCTCCATTGTCCTGGATGTCCTGTGATTGGAGTATCATGGCAATGTTTGACAACTTCTGCTCTACAACTATCAGGGACAAGGATTTTGTTTTTGAATGTGAGCAATCCTTTCTTGTTCTGTCCCCATCCTGCTACAGTGGCTGTTTTACATTCATCTGCTGATAATTCTACCCACATCTTGACATCTCCATCTTTCTCCTGTTTGTCTGCAATATTTTGAAGTAGTGGAATATTGTTTGTCAATACTGCTTGTATGTGGTTTGGTTTTGTGAAAAATTCTGGTTTAAGCAGTATGACATTCTCATTGTCATGTTCCACCCCCTCTTTATGATCTGCTCATCTCAAGAGGAGATCTGGCTTGGCTGAACTCTTCCCCAGTCTGTGGGAAAGGTGGATATTGAACTTAGAAAGAAATAGAGACCATTGAGCCTGGTGACAGTTCAATTTCTGGGTACTCATAAAGTACTCTAGGTTTTTGTGATCTGTAAGGATCTGGACAGGACTATCTGTTCCTTCTAGATAGTGTCTCCATTGTTCCAGTGCATGTATAACTGCTAACATCTCTTTGTCATAGATGTCATAATTTCTCTCTGCAGGTGATAAACCTTTGCTGATATACACCACAGGGTGCCATTTTTCATCATCTCTCATCTGTGACAACACTGCTCCTGTAGCATAGCCTGAACTATCTGCTTCTACAAGATAAGGTCAATCAGGTTCAGGGAAAACTAAAACAGGTTTTGAGCATAACACTGTTTTGAGATTTTCAAAATATTCTTGTTGTTCCTGATCCCAATGCCGTTTGACATCTTTTTGTAGAAGTGAATTGAGGGGTTTGGCTATGTCTGAAAATCCTCTGATAAAATGGCAATAGAAATTGGTGAAACCTAGAAATGAGTGAACTTCTGTGACAGATGTTGGTATAGGTATAGGCCATTCTGTGATACCTTGGACTTTGACAGGGTCCATCATGATTTTGTCGAAAGAGATTTTAAGTCCAAGATAGTTGATTTCCATCTTTTCGAATTTGCATTTTTCTGGTTTCAGATATAACTTGTCATTGCATAATATCTTCAACACTTCTTCCACTATGATCCTATGTTCTTCAATTGTTGCCATAAAGATAAGGATGTCATCCATGTAGACTACCACCTTTCCTTTCACTATCAATTCCCTGAAGAGATGATTCATCATGGTTTGAAAGGTGGCAGGGCTATTGGTAAGCCCAAAAAACATGATGAGGGGTTCATATAGTCCTTGGTTTGTAATGAAGGCAGCCTTCCATTCGTCTCCTTCTTTGATTCAGACATTATTGTAACCCCATCTGATATTGAGTTTGATGAAGTATTTTGCCCCTTTGAGCTTATTGATCAATTCTGATATGAGAGGTAATGGATATGAATTTTTGATTGTAATCTCATTGAGGCATCAATAATCTTGAATAGGATGTAGTTCTCCAGATTTCTTTTTAATAAAAAAGAAAGGAGAGGGCATAGGTGATTTTGATGGCCTAATTCATCCTGATTTCAGATTTTCTTCGATAAACTTCTCCAACTCCTTTTGTTCTGTAAACAAAAGATTGTAGATTTTCCCCATGTGCATCTTTGCATTTGGTTTCAATTTGATCACATGATCCCAAGTTCTTTTGGGAGGTAGTTTGTTGAATGATTCTTTTGTGAATACCAATTTGAAACCATGATATGCCTTGGGTACTATTTCTTCAAAAGATTTCTTTATCTTTTGTTTTTCTGCTTCTATCGCAAGATCCTGAGATATATTTAATATTGATGCTTCTAGTTCAGGATCTCTGACCATGATGCATAGTACTTTGTCTTCTTTTCCTATAGCATTTTCATCTTCATCATCAACTTCTTTCAAGTTAGGAACTTCCTTCATCTTCTTCTTCTTATGTTCCTTTTGTTCCATTACAACCCTGATGTGACATCGTCATGGACATCTCGTGAATATAACCTTGCCAGTTTCCCAATCTATTTCTGGATTGTGAATCTTTAGCCATGTTTCACCTAGGATGAGATTGACTTTTCCTAGTCCTGTGACACAGAATGTCATTCTTTCTGTGTGGTTCTGAATTTTGACTATAAGATCTACTGTTTCTTTGATGGATCCTCTTTCATTCTTGGTTCCATCAACATTGTAGACTGGGATAGTGATTGGGAGTTTCTTTGTGTTTAGATGATTATTTTTGACAAATTCTTCGTCTACATAACATGTTGTTGCTCCTGAATCTACTAGGGCTTGAATTGTGATTGTTTGCCCACTGTCTGGTTTCTTGACTTCTAATTCTATCATGGGAAGTTCAGTTTGAGTTCCCATGATAATGTGCTTTTCTTTTTCTAGAGAGGGCATACTCTCTGATGTCTCTTTCTTTTCTGTCTTTGCTTCTGATGCAATGTGATTAAATATTTCAACTGGATCACATACATTGGCATGGTCAACAGTGCCATCATTGGGAGTAAGAACTGAAAAATGATTGGACAATGTAGCGACATCTACTACTTGTCCTTTCCAAAACCCACCTCTAGCGATCTTCTTTATCGCTTCATCATTCAGCATCTGTGCAAATTCTTCTGTCGTCATTCCCCTAATCTGCTCATGAATGGTGCATAGTTTCTCTTTCTTCTTCTGTGGACAATCATGTGAGATATGTCCCTTCTCTCAGCAATTGAAACAGATGATCTCTTGTCACCTTTGTGCACAATCTACATCCATAGGTACAGTATCATTGCTGGCTTTGTGTGATGGTCCAGAAGGATTAGCGACATTTGTTTGAGTATTAACATTTCAGTTATATCTGGGTCCCCAGCTTGAGGATCCCCTTTCTGCAACCAATTGTTTGAACTCACACATGTGTCAATCCATACTCTGTGCCATTTGCTGCCAGGCTAGATATGTATTTGAAGGAGGGTTGATGTTGTAGATTCTTTGGAGAAGATCCATGTTTAGTCCTCTTTTATAGCAGTTGATAAGTGCTTCTTCATCATATTTTGTCTTTGCTGCTATTACAAGGAATTCTGTGGTGAATTCTTCTGCTGTCTTTCCTCCTTGATGTATTTTGTGCAATTGTTGTTGTGTGGTTTGAGCTCCATCAGGATCTCCAAATTGTGCCTGGAGTTTCATATCAAAGTCCACCCAGTTTGTGAATGGTTCTGGATATAAGGGGTTGTTAGGGTGGACTTTGTGTAGTCACTGCTTAGCAACTACAAGATTTCTCCAGGCTTCAGTGCTTCCTCCTATCATATAGGATAGGGCATATGTGATCCTATCACTATCTACCCACATTTTATTTGCCATGAATACAAGAAATAATTCTTGTATAAAGGAATCAAGTTTGTTGTGCTTCCCCAAGTATGGAGTAGGTGACAAAACTTTTACCCAGTGTTGGGAAAATACGTGGCCTGTGGGGGCAGCAGTGAGGCCAGAGATGTTTGTCAAAAGTGGCATTTGGGTTTGGGGGACAGATAGCATCAATGTTATTTTGGCCAAGGATTTGGTTATCTCAACCAATGTGTTCCCCATTTCCAATTGATGTGTCTGCTGTTGTTGTTGGGCCATTTTTGACTGTTCTATCTCATGCCTCATTATCTCCAGCATATCCTCCAAGTCCACTATCCAAGTTGCCATTGGTGTTATTCAGTCTGTGTTGTCCATCCTTTCTTCTGATGAATCTGGTATAATTGGTGCTGGTTCTCTTGCTTGCCAATTGGATGGACCACTCATCTGTTGATTTCTCCTCTGAAGATGAATTGCTGGGGGAGCAAATTATAATATGGGCTGGTTCTTTCCCAATAGTGTGGAAAGAGATACCATGGGAATTCTTCAGGATGAGTGATGTAATATTGGTTGTGGAGTTTGAAAAACCAGATGGCTTGTTGACAGCAATATTTGAATGTGTTGCCATAAAAGTGAATAAGAGCTTGAGAGGTACAAGGCCAAGTGGTTGGAGGTAAGGAAGAGGTAAGTCTGGCATATGATTTGCCTGACCTAGTCCTCTTTTCTGAGTGAAGTAATCTCAGAATGATGAAAAGTAAGACTGTGTGAAGTGAAAACTCTTTGTTCCTTTTTCAAGGGAACAAGCCTTTCAAACACAGAATGGAGTGGGTGGAGTATAGTAGTGTACTAAGTACTACGACTATTAGAAAAAGAAAACATTTTACAGTAAAATTTTATCATACTCCTGGTCTGAATGGTTGTCAGGAGGTTCTGCAATGCCCCACTAATTGGTAGACACCCTAGCACTACTCACTGAGGCAATGTAAGGCCCAGCGCTGTAGCTGAACTACGAAGAATTGGAACCATAAAACAATTTCAATGCTCTCTTTGAGCAAGGAGGGATGGGAATGATGATGTGGAGAGGGAATGAGGGTTGAGATGTGTGTGAGGTTGCAAGGGGTGAGAGCTGGATACAATTGTGAGGCTGACATTTGCCAGCAAGGTCACACAATGTAAAGGAAGAGGAAAGGGCTAACAAGAGGGATGAAATCATGCTTAGCAAACGGATATCCCAGATGTATTCAGCTGAAGTATATATACTAAAGGGAACCTGTGCATGGACCACATATGTACTATAGGGCAGGCATATCATAATAGAATGCACAGTGTTCTTGTGAATGATCAATAAGTGACTTGCACAGCATCTGTGGGAAGCTCTGTAAGCAACTGTGAGAATATGTGTCATATATGTATAGTAAGTGGGCCAATGACGAATGATGAATGAGTCATACATAATTGCGATAAGATCTATCAATGATCTGATAAGATATCTCTTGTAGACCTTGAGTGATAAGGATAAAAGAAATTGTAAAATGAAAAGAAAAAATTAATGTGTCTTGACAGTGCAGTATAGGAGAATTCCTAGATTGCAAAGTTGACAAGACTGGGGTTTAAGACTGCCAGACTTGTTCCTACTTATACAAAACAGAGCATTCTAAAGATAGTACAAGTAAATAAGGTTCACTGATCAACAATGATTGCTGCACAATCAACAAGATCATGTGACCAAGTTGTGTCCATAGTGAGCTAAAGTAAATGCAGCCACAAGTGTGAAATGAATGAGAGATAAACAAAGGTAAATAGAGATGAGATAAAATGAGTCCTTGCTAATTGTATAGTGATGGTCCTTGGCATGTGGATGTAAAAAATAAAGAAAGATAAAAAGATAAAGAAGCTTTATAGTACTTGGAGTACAACTCACAGCACAGTATGTAAATATTGTAGTACTATAAAGGAGATAGAGTCCTTACTATAAGTTGGAACTCAGCTCAACAACTGTAGTCAATATTACACTTCTAGCAAGTAAGATAAAATAAAAGATAAAGATAAAGATAAAGATAAAACAAGTCCATTACAAGGTGCCTAAGCAAGTGCCTTGTAACACTGAGAACAATGGATGAGCAGAAACAATAGTGATGAAATGGTAAAGGATGCTATTATATGTGATTCCATTGTTCTTGAAACAAAAGAAAGGATAGACAAAAGAAATGGGAAGACATGAGTGACCATGGCAACAATATGTCACTAGGGACAAGGTAGATAATCAACACATAGGAAATGCAATAACTACTCTGTAAAGTAGCATATAGTTATCCTACATAACTCTACTAATGACCATTGTCCTGCTCCATGTTGGAATACATGTAGATGGGACAGAACAAGTCAGAATAGGTTGGAATAGGTTGGAGAAAGCAAAGGAAGAAATCAGTGTATCATAGCAGAAGTGAGATTACAAATGTAATGAGCTATATATACTGGGAACAATAGAAAGTGAAACAATAACAGCATGAGAACAAAGAGAACAATAAAGGTGAGAGAACAAAAGAAACAGAACAATGAAAAGATGTACATATGATGAAAAGAGGTGGCAAGGACACAGCAGCAAATGTGACAAGAGAACACCTATACATAGGCATGGTGAGGTGACAATGACATATAGCAGATGTAGCCCACAACTGCAAGGAAGAGTGCAATGAGGTAGCTGATGAGGATAATGTAAAGCACTGTCTCCATGACTGGAGACCAGAAAGAGGGGTAAAGACTGAGGGAGACAGACACAAAAGAGGAAAAAGAGTGAGATGTCTGCTTGATTATTACAAGATACTATAAAGGACCCTTATATACATCCTAGAGTGTGCACAGACCATCTGACTAAGAAAGTGGGGGACATAGGTGCCAAGGTGAGTGAACAGCATACATGACATAATTGTTATGAGGCACTTGCTTCAGCACCTTGTAATGGACTTGTTTTTCTTTTTTCTTTTTCTTTTATCTTACTTACTATAAGTGTACTATTAACTACAGTTGTTGAGCTTAGCTCCAACTTATAGTAAGGACTCTATCTCTTTCCCTTTATTGTACTACAGTATTTATATATTGCACTGTGAGTTTTACTCCAAGTACTATGGAGCTTCTTTGTTCCTTTATCTTTCTTTCTTTATTTACATTTACTTGCTAAGGACTATCACCATACAATTAGCAAGGACTCATCTTATTTCATCTCTGTTTACCTTTGTTTATATCTTGTTCATTTTGTGGTTGTGGCTACATTTTACTTTAGCTTACTATGGACACAACTTGGTCACATGATCTTGTTGATTGCTGTGCAATCATCATTGATCAGTGAACCTTATTTTACATTTACTATTCTTAGAACTCCAGTTTTGTATAAGTAGTTGAAAGCCTGGTGGTCTTAAACCCCAGTCTTGTCAACTTCACAATCTAGGGATTCTCCTATACTGCACTTGACCTAAGCTTGCTTTCACCTCACTACATTCTAAGAACTAAGTCTAAGATCTCTAAGTCACTCTGAGCATCACTACAACATCCTAAACTCATCACTCTGGATCCTCATTTAGTCATTGGTGGTATCATCCTCATCACTATCTTGTTGATCCCACTCTTCATTGTCATCAGGAACAGTTACTATGCTTACCAAGAGCACAACAACTACCTTGTTACCAGGGGCATAGTTATTGCAAACCTTCCCTAAGACTGTCCAATAGGCTGCTCTTAGCAATAATCAACAACTGGGATGATGACAGTTTTCAGGATGTTGAAGTGGCACACCGCTTGTTTGTGAGGTCTTGCAGAAAATTGTAGTGGTTACCAGCTGAGAGGTGCACTGTCATATTGTCAGTGAAGAGGGTGGTATTGAGCCAACCAGTTTTGCTGGGTATTGAAAAGCCCTGGAGTGGAGTATGTCATAGCATACAGGCTAGTGATTCTATAGTTATATTAAAGAGGAAAAATGAGAGTGGGTCACCTTGTCAGACACCACATAGTATTGTGTAGAGGGTGCTTAGCTTGCCATTGATGATGATGCTCATGTATGTCAATCTATATAGGCTCATAACAGTCTTGGTGAAGTATTCAGGGAAGCCCATGAAAAGAGGTGTGTGATTTTGTTGTGGGCTTTCTCTTGGTCCATATATATGATTCCCCCATTGTCACTATCAGCTTCACAGTGGTTGATCATTAGTTTTATAAGCTCAGTCTAGTCATCCATATAGCAGCCTTTCATAAAGCCTGCCTGGTCAGGGTGTATGAGATGGGGGATGATTGGGGTCAGTCTATTTGTGATGGTTCTGGTGAAAATTTTGTTGTCAGTATTGAGAATAGTGATAGGGCAGTAGTTCCTTATATCCTTTTTTTTTGTAGATCAGGCAGATCCAGTTGTTGGAGAAACATGTGGCTTCCTCAGTGCCATATCATTCAATATCATTGAAAACAAGTGTGAGGTTTTTTACAACATCAAAGGGTTGGGATCCAGCTTGAGTAGGGTTATGGGACTGATGGCAATGTATAAGGATTGTCCAGAGTTTGTTGGGGACCCCATCTAGTCTAGCTGCTTTTCCTGCAGGTAGGTATTTTATTGCCTTCATTACTTTGTGTTGTTTTACCATCTTGGCGAGGCTTGCTTTACTGGCAGGGCTTACAACTAGTTTAGTCTTATCAGAAGATCTAAGTGCCCTTAGTTAGCATAACAAAAGCTTATAAAGCAAGGCCAAATGAAGGGACAATCCACAAGAAAAGTTGGACTGAATCTTGGTCAACCACACCTCCACTCAACAACTCTTGGATGTAACTCCTCCATAACCAAACTGTTGGTGTAAGAGTGCTTGGTCCACCTGCCATGACACTGCTTACAGAGTGCCAGAAGAATGATATGTATGTGACATACTTTTAAACCAACTGTTTGACATACTTACTATGTTCTGCAACTCCTCCAGGCATCAAGCCATCTTTCACTATCTGCAAGCAGAGAACTTTGCTGAAACCACAGCTGCATTTGAAGCAGAGACAGGTCTGCACACCCCACCTGATTCCAAGCTGAAGGACCTCCTTGAGAAAAAAAGGGTCTCAGTTATCCATCAGCAGAAAAAGGTGCCCTTGTCTGGGTTGTGTGCATTTGGCTTGTTTTAAGCAACATTTATGCTAGATCCATGAATTGGAGACCATGGTTTCCTCTCTGCAAGTGGAGCTTTGATCAATGCCAGTTGGTTCACACAATGCAACCATTGTAGACTGGCTGCCTAACATTGCATGCCATTCACTCACTGGTCACCATGTGGTGATTACATGTGTAGCATTCCACCCTGTCTTCCCACTCATTGCCACTGTCAGCAAGGATTGTTCAATCATGATATGGGATTGGGGGCATGGTGATCTAGAGCATACTCTTAAAGGACACACCCTGACTGTGAATGATATGGATTTTAATAGCAGTGGGCATTGTCTCGGTATGTCAGTGCCCTACTCACATTTGTCACCAAGTTCAATGGGGTTTGTCTCAACCATCCTTTTCAGTGTCAGCCTTGAATAATCTCACCATCAAACTTTGGGAAACATAGTTGTGGGATACCCATAGTTACAGTGGTCATTTGCTTCATGGCCATGATCATAGTGTATTGTGTGCATGATTCATTCAAAGTGGAGAATTTATTGTGAGTGCTAGCTGAGATAAAACCATCAAGATCTGGCAAATGGTCACAAAGTGAGTCTTTCTGACCATGTCCTGATCAATCTGCCCTCATTCTCTTTTACATAGGATTCTGACCAGATATGATGGGCCTCCTTCACAGGTATTGCATTAGGACAATTCTTGCACACTCTGACTGGGTCTGTTGGACCTCTGCTTCTGAAGATGATTGCCTCTTGGCTAGTTGTTCCAGCAATCATGTATGTAGTCATTTCTGTTCATCTAGTGCATCCTTCAGCTTGTTTGTTCAAAGACTGGATGCATATGGGAATATAAAACTGGCACCATGAAATTGGAGCTTCATGGCCATGATTTTCACATCAAAGTCATTGTGTTTGCCCCCATGAATTCATATCCTTCCATAAACATGCTGCTTGGCTTGACAGGATGTTCTTTGTTGAGCAGATGCTCTTTCATGCAGTGTTATGGTCATGGTCATGCTGTCTGTAGGACATTACAACCCAAGATCCTGGTGCAATAGCTTTTACTAGTGCTAGGGATAAACTCATTATTCTCTGGGACATGCAGTTGGGACACTGATTGAAGATCCTGGTGGGTATATTGTATTACTATTGCTCAGGTGTATCCCACATTGACTGGCATTATGTGTCCCTCATAAGGTTGGACATGATGACTGGGTTCATGGTCTTGTTTTCCACCCTGATGGTAAAAATCTGATCTCCATGTCAGATGACCACACAATACACATCTGGGATCTTGCCACTGGACGTTGCACAAGGAGAATGGAAGCACATTCCCATTTTGGTCAGTACATCACATGGGATAGGTCAGCCATGACAGTCATGGATCTGGCTAAAGAGGGCTGCCAAGTGGAGAAGTAAGTTAATATTATAGCAACTGGAGGACATGATGGCATGATTAAGATATGGATGCCCTAGACATTGTTGAACCCACTCCCAATTTATCACTACATTGTCTGGATATATACTGTCTATGCTGTCTGTCTATGCTGCTGTACATTATTATACTCACAATCAGCATTCATTCACACTTTTCATCACTTCACAGAGTCTGGCCTACTGCCTTGAGTCTGACAAATCATGTAGCCCAACCCAGGTAGCTGAGGTCTGTGTTACACACATAATCTTAGCTACTAGTCCTTTCACCACAGACATGCTAATTATGAGCACTCCATTACAGATCTCTCACAGAAGGAAGGAGAAAAAGTGTGGTAAGACTTACTCTGCTTACATGTGAAGATATGCATGCAGTTGTGTGTGAGCAGGAAAATTTCATACCCCATTTTAGAGGTCACATGACCATCTTGAGACAATATGAGCCAAAGAATTTTGAGCTATGAACAAGCAGAGATATCCAGAAAAGAAATAGAAAAATCTTTGACACCATGTGTAAGTGCCATGGTTTTGAGACAAAAGGGAGGCAGTTCAGCTGAAAAAAGGTGTTGTGATGTTTGAGAAGTGTGAGAAGATCTGCAGCCTGACTGCTGTGATAAGTGAAAACTGGAGTCAGGCATGTGTAATTGTTCAAGATACTCCTCATGCATTCAACAAAATTGTAGAGGTCATGCTGATAATAGCCAGTTGGATGGCACAATAAACAGCTACTGTGACCTGGAGGAAGGCATACAGTGGCTCAAAAGACTGTCTGGATGTTTATATATTTTTGACAAATCATGATGTTGTGTGACAATAGCTAGGATCTGGCTAAAGGCATCAGTGTATGTCTTGATGCCTGACATCACAGCTACAATATTAGCCCTAGATCATGAAGATTGAGTAGGATTTGAGGAAGATATGAATCATTTACTTCATCAACTCATTTGGACAGTCTTTTGAGTTTCAGACAAATCTCTAGAATATAAACTGTTCTAGTACTTGGTTTTGATGAGCTCCCATGAAGTTGGGGCTCATTAATGCAAGGGCAAGCAAGAAGAGAATAGAGGTGAATGAGGAGAGAGTTAGAGCAACTGGTAGACTGGTACTCAGAGTCACACACAGGTGGGAAGATAAGAACATTGGAAGTGTTATTCTATCTGGTACAAGACAGCTAGTACATATACTGGAGGTAGTGGTGCACAGACTGTGTAAGTGGCTAGTGGCTGAGAGTGTGTACAGTAAAGCATGAAAAAGTTCAATACCCCCCCTTACTGTGAACACACATCTTGAAGCCCAAGGGAGGTGCAGTGGAAATGAAAAGAGGGAAGTGGAAGTGGTTTCATAAGGGTTTTGGTGGTGATGGAGCTAGAGGGAAGACAAGATAGGGAAATGGTGGAGTCCAGAATACACTGATGAATAAAATGAAAACATATTTTGACCTGTGACCTGTGATAGGATTGTTGCAATATCAATTGAACCTTTGTTACTGCCATACAGAACTGTAGCTCCAGTCTTTCCGAATCCTATCTCTGCAAGCAGAGTCTGAAGCCACTTCCCCTGTGTGGCAGCTTGTGACAGTGCCATGTATTCAGCCTCAGTGGATGAAAGTGAAATGGCCTGTTGTTTGTGAGATAGCCAGGCCACAGCTCCCTCAGCAATTTTACAAACATATGCTCCCATCAATCATCAGTCATCTCTGTCAGCAGCCCAATCCAAGTCTGAATAACCATATAAGCCAGTGCTTGTCATACCATTGCAGTGAAGGCATTGGTGCAATGTTCCTTTCAGGTAGCAAAGCATATGTTTAGCAGCAGTGAGATGATGAGGTGATTGGTTGGTGACAAACTGGGAGAGTTTGGTAACAGTGAAGGAGATGTCAGGACAGGAGATGATGGCAGTGTTTAGGAGGGAACCAATAAGCTGTTGGTATTCTGATTGTTCAGATGCAGAGGCATTGTTTTCATTTTTGGTGAGAAGAATGCTGTGTGGGGTAGGCACAGGATTGCAGTCAGGGTAACCAAAGTGTTCAAGGACATCAGAGATGTAGGCTGTTTGGTCAATGTCAAGAAGGCAGCTGGAGCAATTCCTGATGACATGCAATCCAAGGTATGAGTTGATCTCACCCAGATCTGTCATTTTAAATATTGAGGTGGGGGGTGATTTGAGGGCCATGACTTCATCTAGGTTCTTGCCAAAGGTTGTGAGGTCATTGATGTAGAGGACTACAATGAGGGGTCCAGAGGAGTTGGTAGAAATGTAGATGCCAGAGTCTGCAAAAGCGGCTACAAAACTGAGTTGAATCATAGCTACATGAGCTTTAGCATGCCATTGACATGATGCTTGTTTTAGTCCATATATCACTTTGTTGAGCTTACAGACTTTCCCTTCCTGACCCTTCTCTACAAATCCTGTTGGTTTTGCCATGTATATGTCTTCATTAAGGTCACTGTTGAGAAATGTGGACTTGATGTCCATGGAGTGTATCTCCCAGTCTGCTAAGGCAGCAATGGTGAATAGAGCATGAAGGGATTCAAAATGAGTGACAGGGCAGGATGTTTCAGCATTGTTGATGCCATGGCATTGAGTGGAGCCCTTAGCAACCAGTCTTGCTTTAAAGCATCTGTCAACTTTATGCTTGAAAACCCACTTGTTTTCAACAAGGTTTTGTCCTGCTGGGAGGTGGATGAGATCCCAAATGTGAAGTTTGGCAAACATGGTGAGTTATTATTTGCAGGCTTCATCCCAGGAGTCTGCAGAGTCAGAAGCATACACTTGTTTGAGTGTGAGAGGATCATGAGTTACTGCTTGTGATAAGAGGGCAGAGAGAGAATGCTGATGAGGAGTTGAAAAAATGTCATTATCAGAATTGGACCCCCCTCACTCAACATCCACAACAGAATGGGAGCCATAGGTGCTGTCTGCAAAGTGAGTAGGAACACAAGTGGCACAATGGGGACAAAGAACAGGGCTGTCACCAAGGAGTTCAGCACATGCCTGAGATCACCCACAGGTATGTTGACAGGTTTGACCAAACTAAGCAGGAGGTGGAGCAGGAGAGATGGGAGTGCCATGGTGGATGTGTTGGATGCAATGTTCAGGGGCAGGAGGAGGAGCAGAATGAGGAGTTATGGGAGGCTCAGCAGGTGATGGAGGAGCAGCAGCAGGAGCAAATGTTGGGAGCCTGGTTGGTGGAGCAGATGGAGCAGGAAGAGGATCAGCAATTGGCAGAGCAGATGGAGCCTGAGGTGGGACACCATCATTGCTATCATTGCCATTATTGTCACTATCATCATCACCAGCACCAGGTCCCAAGGAAGGCAGAGGAGGGGGAAAGAGGTCAATGATGACATATGAAGATGTGAGGCAAGGGAAAAGAAGCTCATCAAACATAGCATCATGACTGATGATGATGGAGTGAGAGGTGGCATCCCAAAACCTCCATCCCTGGGCCAAGACTCATAGCCCACAAAGATCATGGGCTTGGAGCACAGGTCAAGCTTGGGGAAGGGGTGTGGACATATGTGTGGTAGCTAAAAACACGAAGGTGGGAAATGTCAGGGACCTGGCCTAAGGTCCAGGCAGAGTGAGGTGTTTGCCAGGAAATGTGACACATTTGGGAGCAGTTATGGGTATGAACTGCAGCTTGAAGGGCCAGTTCCCAGAAACCACCTGACAGACCTGCATGATGCATTGTGGTAAGCATATGATTGATAAGCATGTGGTTCCAGCATTCAGCACAACCATTCTGTAGAGGAGAGTAAGGGATAGTTAATTGATGAGTGATACCCTTGTCTCCTAAGACAGAATGGAGTGATGCAGCAATGTATTCAACTCCTCTGTCAGTGTGAAGGTATATCCAGTTTGGCTTCTGCCCAGGCTAGATATGCTTCAAAGGCACTCATGAGCTGGTCCTTGGTTTTAAGAGGATAAGCAATGCCATAACCAGTGTAGTCATCAAGGAACATGGCAAAGTAGAGACTATCTTTGATGGAGGGAAGTTGCATGGGACCAATGAGATCAGAGTGGATGAGCTCCAGCACTCAGGTACTATGAGATTTGGAGATGGTGAACAGGGTGCTGGTTTACTTACCAAGAGTGCAGCCTGAACACAGGTGAGGCAAGGAGATGGGGGATGCAACAAAACCAGTGACTGGCTTATCATTGATTTTTCAATCACTCAAGATGAGAGGTGTCCAAAGCATTGATGCCAGATATTGAGAGATGGTGAGGTGGACATAGCATTAAGAACTGTGTGTGGTTCCATCTTCAGCCAGTAGCAGTCATCAGCAAGGTAACCTGTGCAATACTCAAAACTGTTTCATAATATCATTGATGAGCATCACATGCATGTAACATCAGAAAATGACCACAGCAACATCAGGTGAATACAGCAACATTAACATGCCACACACAATATGTTGTTATATAAGGTTCTTCACCAACTCTCTTCTTAATTCTCTATTTCAGATTTCCAGACTTTGTGTTACATTTTTACTTATATCTCTACTTGTGCTCATGTGTTCTAATTCTAACTTTACATGTACATGTGGCACACTCTGATAGTTCATACTCCACAGTTATGTGTACTATAAAGGAGCCCTTGGTGGTGCAGCTAGTTCTCTAGTTGCTCACTTTGGACTTCAGTCCCCCACTTAGTGTGGTGTCTAGAGTAGCCTCAGTTGCAATACCACAAGTCCATTATCCTCCTTTAACATGATAATCATCCACAGTTGCATCAATTGTGCATTTGCTTCAGTGCCGGAATAAAGGACTGGGTTCAGCCAATGAGGAGCAGGACTGATAGGACATATATGCTGAGGCTTGGTCCAGGCCTGCCAAAGTAATGATGGAGTCACAGGTCATGAAGTCAGCATTTGGTGTGATCAGTGCTTTTCCTTTTTTGCTCATTCTTTATAGCATGATACTTTATTTTTACTTCATTCACATCTGGACCCCACCTCATCTCAAATATCCCTATGATTGACCCTGCATTGTAGATTTTCTGTTTTGTTTTTTTGTGCTCCAGTCTTGGAGCTAGACTTGTATTTATATGGCTTGTAGCCCACTAGAAAGCAATAGACTCCCCTCCCCCCAAGACTTGTCTCTCCCCTCTCATCTGAGTTTTAAGTCAAAAGTGCTTCCCCACTCTCCCCTCCTTGTATCTCCAAAGTCAAGAGAGCTTGCACACCTTGTAGGGTATGCCATCCACTGTTTTGATTGTTATTTTTAGCTCAGGGAAGTTTGTGATGTTGAATGTCCTGATGTATTCCTTTTTCTCTGAAGGAGGAGCAACCTTTGGCACTTGCATCTTTAATTGACTGAGACTATGATGAAACAATACATGTTAAATAAATTTGAGTACAGGCATTGAGATAATCAACAACACTATCATCAGTCCAAAGTACAGAAAATCTGTTATAGGACAGTGAACTTGTGCATAGTTCCCATCTGATCCAGAACCCTGCTGTGTACCAGCCTTTGAGCCATTCAGGTTGTTCAACCTAAGACCATGTGCCTGAAATCCCTTCTGCATCTCCTGAAGCAAATCTTCTTCTTTCAAACTTCACAATTCCTCAAGTATCCTAGCATTACTACATCTTTGCTGTCCCTGAGGGTGATGCAGTTCTGGACATTCTTGAGTGAAGTGTCCCTCTTTTCCACAATTGAGACATTGATGAGGTTGTGGCCCTTGATATCCATAGGTTCTCCTGCAGGAAGAGGAGCTGATGCATTGTCTCAATAAGGGGTAAAGTTCCTCTATTGTCCTTGAGGGCATCCAAAAGGTTTCTGATATGAAGACTGATCCCTTGATCCCCATGTTGATTTGACATTCAGCATATCTTGATAAGTGTATGCTCATGTTCTTGCCCTCTTCATCCAACCCATGAGATCTTCAGGGAGGGGAGTGAAGAGCTCTCATGGTGATGAAGCTCAAGACTGCATGCATGTGCAAGAGATGAGACCAAACAACCAGTAGACTGGTGCTCATGAGAGTAGAGACATGTGAGGCCAATGCTATGTCAAAGCCAAACAACTGAAAAAGAAGACTTAAAACAATGAAAAGGACAATCATGCTTCAACTAGTGGATATCCCATATTTATTAGCATATAGTAAAAGAGAAAGGAGAACTGGGGGATAAATGCTAGGGGTCATATAGTGTATATAATACCATACTCTAGGGCAGGTGTATGAGCTAGCAAGGGCTGCACAGTAGAGGTAATAATAGTAACCAATCATAAAGAGGATGACTGATGTCCACAGTAAGTGTGAGAATGATTGGTGATACTCTGCAGCAATCATGGGAAAGCTGAGTGAGCATCTGCAGTAACAGTGAAAAAAAGAGTCATAAGTACTTCATAAGTGGGCCATTCGGAGATCGGATTACTGGTGCATCATCAGCTAATAAAGATGAACAAGATGAATGCATGACCATGAGAATTGCTTTGATAGATCAGGAGCAATTATAGGATCTGTAGCAATGGAGACATAAGAAAAATAGGAGAAATGAAGAGAAAAATAAGGGAAATAATAGTGGCCTAACAAGAAGGACAGATGCAACTAGAGTTGATAACATTTAGGAATCAGATGGCAACCTATAAGTACAGGTGCAGACAGTGCACAGACCATGTAGCTAACTGTGGCTGAGAGTGTGTACAAAGTATAGTACAGAGTGCTAGAAAGTTCAACAGGGAGTTGAGGTGCCAAAGCAAGTGCCTCATAACACTGGTGGCCTGTGAGGCACCCCTCACAGGGGGGCACAGGTGTTACCAACATGATACCACAAGAGTGGAATAATGTGGGTGCCCTTTTGCCTTATCTGCCATCACAGGGTGTACATTGTTACAAGGCACTTGCTTTGGCACCTCGTAACACATTTCTTTTTTTCTTTCTCTTTCTCTTTTATCTTACTATAAGTGTAGTATTAACTACAGTTGTTGAGCTTAGCTCCTACTTATAGTAAGGACTCACTTTCTTTCCTTTATAGTACTTTAGTATTTACATACTAAAGTGTGAGCTTAGCTCCAAGTACTATAAAGCAGATTCCTTTTCTTCTTTATCTTTCTTTATTTGGGAATGTTCTTCAGCCTCCAGAATTCCCCAGCTACATTTCAATCTATGATGAATGCCCTCTTTGTGTTAAAAGAGGATAATGGACTTGTGGTATTGCAATGGAGAGTACTCTAGACACCACACTAAGTGGGGGACTGAAGTCCAAAGTGAGCAACTAGAGTAAACAAGACAGAGACAAATGTATAGTACCTGAAGTCTGAAGTGAGCAACTAGAGAACTAGCTGCACCACTGAGGACTCCTTTATACTATGTGTAACTGCGGAGTTAGAACTATAACAGTGTGCCACATGTACATGTAAAGTAAGAAGTCAAACCCATGAGCACAAGTAAAGATATAAGTAAATGTAACACAAAGTCTGGAAATCCGAAGATAAGAAAGTTGGTGAAGAACCTTATATAACAACAGACCCTCCTGATGAAGCAAATCTGTAACTTCAGAACTAAGTCAATCCCATCATGCCCCACAGCCTCACAACTTTCTGGACACAGAGAGACTTGGTGAGCAAGTTGGCAACTTGATCTTCAGTAGGGACATAAATAGGAGTTAGTGTCCCTGCCTCAACTGCATCCCTAAGCCATAAGTATCTCATGTCAAGATGCTTCATCCTCCCATGGTGCTCTTGGTTCTTGGCCACTGAGAGGGCTGACTGGTTATCAATTTGAAAGGTAGAGGCACCATCTACAGGATAATCAAGCTCCTGCAACAAATTCTGCATCCACAGCATCTCCTTCCCTGCTTCAACAGCTGCAATAAACTCAGCCTCTGTAGTCAAAAGAGCTACAAGTGACTGAAGCTTCAAGCTCCAGCTGACTGCACCTGTCCCAATGCATAGGAGATAGCCCAAAGTCTATCTGCTGCTGTCTGGGTCTCCACCATGATCAGCATCAGTGTAGGTAATGAAGTGTTCTCAAGATGATGAAGGGGAGGGTGCATAAGTGAGCTTCAAGTCAACTGTGCCTTTGAGATAATGAAGTAAGTGCTTGACTGCCTTCCAATGCTCCATGCCAGGGTTATTGTTGAATTGACACAGTAGGGAGACAGTGTGGGAGACATTGGGGTGAGTAGCAGTGGCTGCTAAGAGTGGCCTATTGGATGGTCTTAGGGAAGGTCTGTTATTATAATACCCCTGGTAACAAGGTAGTGAATACACATTTGATAAGTGTAGTAACCATTCCTAATGACAATGAAAAGAGGGATTAACAAGATAGTGATGAGGATGATACCACCAATGACTACTCAAGGATCCAGAGTGATGAGTTTTAAGATGTCTTAGCAACATTTAGAGTGACTTAGAGATCTTTAGACTTAGTTCTAGAGTGAAGTGAGTTTGTAGTGAGCTTAGGTCAAGTGCAGTACAGGAGAATCCCTAGATTGTGAAGTTGACAAGACTGGGGTTTAAGACCACCAGTCTTTCAACTACTTATACAAATCCAGAGTGCTAAAGACAGTACAAGTAGATAAGGTTCATGGATCAATGATGATTGCACAGCAATCAATGAGATCACATGACCTAAGATGCATCCATGAAGTATAGTAAGTGGCTCAGCCACAAGCATGAAGTGAACAAGAGGTAAACAAAGATAAACAAAGATGAAATAAGATGAGTCCTTGCTAATTGTATAGTAATAGTCCTTAGCAAGTAAATGTTATAATAATTAAAGAAAGAAAGGAAAAGATAAGTCTTTTATAGTACTTGGAGCTAAGCTCACACTTTAAGTATGTAAATACTTAAGTACTATAAAGGAGAAATGAAAAATGAGTCCTTACTATAAGTAGGAGCTAAGCTCACTGCTGTAGTTAATACTATGCTTATAGTAAGTAAAATAAAGAAAGAAAGAAAAAAGAGAAAAAAGAAAACCATTACAAGGTGCCAAAGCAAGTGCCTCATAACAGTGGCAAGGTACAGCAGAGCACCTACAGCAGAGACATAAGGCACATCCTTCATAGCTACAACCTCCTGGGGAGTCTTGGGAGACATCTGCACTGAAAGTTGAAGTCCTGGCTGCATGGGTGTCAGGACTGGCTTGCAATCTTGCATGCTGAAGCATTCAAGTATGTCCAGTATGTACTGATGTTGGCAGAGCAAAATAGTGCAATTTGGGCAGTCCTGAGTGATCTACATGCCAAGCAGGAAAGAGGTGGCTCCCAAGTCCCTAAGATGAAAATGCAAAGATCACTGCTTAATGACTGATTGGATAGCTTCAAGGGAGTTGGAGGCAAGTGTGATGTTGTCTACAAAGACTGGGAGAATGATCTGCACACTGTCTTTGCTAAAGACATAGATGCTAGAGTTGACTTTAACACACTTGAATCCTAGATCAATCAGGACAGACTGCAGCTTCTGGTACCACATACGAGATGCTTGCTTAAGGCCATAGATAGACTTCTGAAGCTTCAGGACATTGTGAGGACTCCCCAGAGCAAAGCCTTCAGGCTGCTGCATGTAGACTTCTTCATCGAAATCCCCATTGATGAAGGCATGAGAGATGTCAATGGTGTGAAGGTGAAGGTCCTGTAAGCCTGCAAGGGCAAGAATAGTCCTGATAGCTGCAAACTTAGCTGTAGGAGCAAATGTCTCATTGAAGTCAAAGCCTGGTCTTTGGCTGAAGCCCTTTGCAATGAGCCTAGCCTTGTACCTCTCAATGGAGCCATCAGCATTCCTCTTCACTTTGAAGACCCATCTGCAACCAATGGCTTTCTGGCTGGGAGGTGTTAAAATGCAGGCAACAAGGCAAACAATAGATAAAGGACTGTGGTCCTAAGGTAGAAGAGCATCTGTAAGATAGAGAAGATGTGTACCAGAGGGTAGAGGGTACACAGAGAAATAGAGAGCTCAGCACATGCAGAAGTGCTGAGGTGAGAAGATGATGAGATGAAGAAGATATAGTAAGAGCAAGATAGAGTTGAAGAGGAGCTCAAACCATAAAGAGAAAAGAAATACCAATAAGATGAGATGGAGATAAGTATACTTAATAAGTAAACAGTGTGATCAGCATCATAAGGTAATGAAAAAACCAACAGGAGGGAGATCAAGTTCCCAAGTGCCATTGTGACTGTTGGCATCTAGTTCTTCTTCAGCTGCTTGTGTCCACTGCTTTGCATCAGAGTGCACCAAAGCTTGCCTGTAGGTAGATGGTTCCACACCCAATGAACTGGTGAAAGCAGATCCTGGATAAGTGAAAAATGTGCCAGGGAACTCCTCTTCTTTGGCCTCTTCTAGTTTGACTTCAGTTCCATATTTATCTTCTTCTTCAGAGCTCTTGAGAATTGGTGTAGGCTCTCTATGCACCTTCCACCACTCCCCTGGAGCCTTCCTTTCCCTAGCACTACAACGTAGAGGTGTAGCCCTAGCAGGGGTAGGAGAAGGAGTAGGGGTAGAGTTAGATGCAGGAATAGGAGATTGTGTCGAAGTCGAGGGAGTTGTAGAAGTAGGGTCTTCTAGAGATGAGGTAGATGAAGCAGGGGATGATGGAGGGCTTACTGAGTCGACAGGAGGTGCTGCAGGTGTAGTAACAGGAGTAGAGGAGTCTGTGTTGAGATCAGAATCAAAAGACTTCCCCCCTGGAGCTGGCACAGACTCAGAATTCAAAGGAGGAGTGACAAGAGATGGTAAAGGAGCTACAGGAGCATCCTTGTGAGATGGGAAGTACCTCTCATTGAAATCAGCTCTCTCACTGATAAGGCACCTCTTTGAAGCAAGATCCCAGAACTTCCAACCTTTGTAGCCAGTAGGATAGCCTATAAAGATGCATTTCTGCATGTGGGGCTGTAAGCTGTTTCTCTGATCCCTCTGCACATGGACATAAGCAAGGCAACCCCATACACGAAGGTGGGAGACATCAGGCTTCCTCTTGTGCCATAGCTCAAAGGGAGTGGTAGCTTTTGAGATAGTAGAGGTAGGGAGACAATCCCATACATACACATAAGAGGCAAGGGCTTCTCCCCAGAATGACAAAGGAAGGCCAGACTCAGCTAGCATAGCAGTTACTCCCTCCATGTGAGGCCAATGCTATGTCAAAGCTGAACAACTGAAGAAGGCTAAAACAACAAGAGGACAATTGTGCTTTGACTAGCAGATATCCCAGATATATCAGCATATAGTAAATAAGAGGGGAGGAGAGTACTGTACCTAGTGGATATCCCAGATGATCAGAACTGGAGAATAAACTGCTAGGAGTCCTATGTATATATAGTACCCTGAAGCATGCACAGACCATGCAGTACAGTATAGGGCCAGAGAATGAGAAACTATAGTAATGATGTCATATCTAATAATAGAGGGGATGCATCAGTGCTGACTGAGACTCTGCAGCAACTGTGAGAGTGATTGGTGATACTCTGCAGCAGGTGTGATAAGGATTGGTGAGCATGTGCAGTAAGGGTGAGAAATGAATCATAACTAAAGATAGAATGGGCCGATCGGAGATTGGATGACATACATGTCATCGGCTGATAAAGATGAAGAGAAAGAATGCATGACTGTGGGAATCACTTCAATAGATCAGGAGTGATTGTAAGATCTATGCTGATAGAGACATAAGAAAATAGAGGAAAATGAAGAGAAAAATAGGGAAAATAATAGCAGCCTGACAAATACCCCCTTCCTAAGGTGAGACATCTCAATGAGCAAAGAATGGAGATGAACATGCATGGCAAATGTCTTCTTCTCCTTCCATGGATTTGAAAGGGATGCCAGCAAATAATGATGGTGATAGAGGGATGATGGAGGAAGATTTGGGTAATTCTTTCAAGTCTTCATATGATTTTGGAGTAATAACTCCATCATCATCTTCATCGTCAATGATACCAAAAGGAACTTCCTCATATCCTTCATCAAGAACTGGTGGGGTGGAGTGAGATGTTTCTTCATGAAGTCATCAAGTGTAGTGTGGTTGAGCCATCATCTTAGGTGAATATTCCATCTGGTAAAGGGAATAAATGGCTACCAAATGTATTGCTTGAGGATGTTCTTTGTGGTACCTCTTGAGCATATCAGGAACATCTTCCATCAATACTGAAGCAGGTTCCCAAGAATTTTCCTCTGTGGGGTAGTCCTTCCATTTGACCAGATATTGAACCTTTCCACAAGAAAGATGACTATTGAGAATTTCTTCAACTTCATATTCTTCAACACCATTTTTGATGATAGGAGGAGGAGGAATTTCATGTTTGATAATGATGTCTTTGACAAAAGGACAAAGTTTGACAACATGGAAGACTGGATGAATTTTCATTGTCTTGGGGAGTTTGAGATGATATGCATTGTTTGAAAGTACTTCAAGTACTTCATATGGTCCAAGATGTTTATGATCCAGTTTCTTCATTGGTCTGCCTGTGTCAATATTGGTGGCCTCAAGCCAAACTTTATCTCCAATGGCATACAATGGCATAAACAGGAGTTTTGCCTTGATGTTCATCATAAAACTTCTTCATATCATCTGCTGCTTTCTTCAATGACACCTCTGCTTCTTCTCTGATATGTTTAAGCCCTGCTATAAACTTGTCCACTGAATCGATTTTGGTGGACATATGAGGTTCATGGCCCATTTGAGGATTTTGTCTATAGTTCAGCATAAATGGTGAGTATTTTGTTGCTGAATGGACACAATTATTGTAAGTGAACTTGGCCATAGGCATGTTGTTATATAAGGTTCTTCACCAACTCTCTCATCTTTTTCTTATCTTGAGATTTCCAGACTTTGTGTTACATCTTATCATATCTTTCTTTGTCCTGATGCATTTAGGTTCTAACTCCGCACATATACTGTACACACTCTTATAGTTCAGACTCTGCATTTATGTGTACTATAAAAGGGTTCCTGGGTGGCACAACTGCTTTCTTCAGTTGCTCATCTTGGACTCTGGTCCCCCACTGAGTGTGGTGTTTGTAGCTTCCATTGGTTCGAATCACAAGTCACTGTCTATCAAAGCTTAACAAGGCAACCAGCTTGCCCAGTCATTCTGTTGATCATTAATGAAGATGCAGAAATATTGTTCAATTTCTTGATTTATCTGCTCTGTTTGTCCATCTGTTTGAGGATGATAAGCTGCAGATGTAGCTGTTTGAATCCCCAGTAAACAATTCAATTCATGCATGACTTGTGATGAAAATTGGGGTCCTCTATCTGACAACACCTTTTCTGGAAGACCATGATGTTTCCAAACATGATCTCTCATAAGGCATGCTACTCCTTCTGCTGTTATCATCTCTGTTGTGGGAATAGCATGAATCATTTTGGTGAAATGATCCACAACCATGAGAATAGAATCATTGCCTTGGCTTTCAGGCAATTTGACAATGAGGTCTGTAGAGATGATCTGCCAAGGACATGAAGGGATTTTGTTAAGCATTAATTCTCCCTGTGGTTTGACAGGGAAAGTCTTCGTTCTTTGACATAAGTCACATCCTTTGACATACTTCTCCACATATGACACCATATTTTGGAACCAGAAATGTCTTTGAACCATTTCCAAGGTTTTCTTGTAATCTGGGTGTCCTGCAAGTGGTGAATCATGGCAGGTCTTCATCAGTTTGGCATACATTGTTTCTGGGACATAGAGTTTCCCATTGTAAAACAGCATCTTCTTTTCATCTTCACTCCATTGTGCAAACATTGCAGTTTTCCTCAAGTCTGCATCCAACTTGTCCCAAACAATATAGTCATGGTCTTCTTTCTGTGTGTCTATAATTCTCTTCAAGATAGGAGGGCTGAGTGCTGCAAGGGAAATTTTGTGTTTGAAAAATTCCGGCTTGAGCAAGATGACATTCTTATTGTCATCTTCTACCCCCTTCTTATGGTCCAAACATCTCAAGAGGAGATCAGGGCAAACATTGGCAGCCCCAGGTTTGTGGACCATATCGATCTGGAAGCATGACAAATAAAGAGACCAACAAGCTTGATGATGGTTGAGCTTCTGGGCTGTCATGAAGTGTTCTAAGTTCTTGTGGTCAGTGATGACTTGAACAGGGTGAATGGAACCTTCAAGGTAGTGATGCCATGCTTCCAAAGCATGAATGACAGCCAGCATTTCCTTGTCATAGATGCTGTAGTTGCACTCAGCAGGTGACAAACCCTTACTGAGGTAAGCAACAGGGTGCCACTTGTTATCTTGACGAAGCTGTGACAGAACTGCACCAGTAGCATAACCAGAACTATCCACTTCAACTCAAAATGGATACTGTTCATCTGGAAAGACTAAAACTGGTTCAGAACACACAGCATCTTGTAAACAAGTGAATGCCAATTGCTGTTCATCATTACAATGCCACTTGACATCCTTCTGCATGAGCTCATTCAAGGGTTTAGCAATATTAGAAAACCAAAGAATAAAATGACAATAAAAGTTGCAGAAACCAAAAAATGAATGGACATCATGGAGGTTCTGTGGGATTGGCCAGTCTTTGATACCCTGTACCTTGACTGGATCTATAGCAATCTTGTCAAAAGATGTTTGTTCAAACTTGCATTTCTCTGGTTTGAGGTAAAGCTTGTTATCTGCAAGTATTTGAAGTACTTCCTGTGTGACCCTGCGGTGTTCTTCTAATGTTGCTGTGAAAATCAAGATATCGTCCATATAGACCACTACAACTCCTTGTGAGATGAGACTGCAGAACAAGTGGTTCATCATCATTTGGAAAGTGGCAGGGCTGTTGCAGAGACCAAAGAACATAACCAAGGGTTCAAATAGACCTTTGTTAGTGATGAAAGCTGCTTTCCATTCATCACCATCTTTGATTCTGACATTGTTATAGCCCCAATGGACATGCATCTTGGTAAAGTACTGCACTCCTCAAAGACAATCAATCAATTCCAAAATAAGAGGAAGAGGATAACTATTCTTAATCATCATGTCATTGAGTTTGCGATAGTCCTGAACAGATCGAAGATCTCCAGACTTCTTTTTGATAAAGAAGAAAGGTGATGCCATAGGAGATTTCAAAGGGTGAATGCAACCACTCTCTTCAATGAACAACTCCAATTGTTTCTGTTCATCCAGGGAAAGATTATAAACTTTACCAGCAGATGGTTTTGTGCCTGGTTTAAGTTCAATTGCATGATCCCAAGGACATCTTGGAAGAAGAGAATTGAAAGCTTCTTTGTCAAATACCTGTTTAAAGTGATGATATGCCTTGGGTACTATATCTTTGAAATTCTTCTTCAACTTCTTCCTTTCTGCTTCTATGGTGAGATCTTGGCTAATGTTTTGAATGGATGCCTCCATTTCTTTTTGATCTACCATAATCATCAAAATCCAATCTCCTTCTTCTTCAGCTGCGATCCATTCTTTGGTTTCTTGACATATGGTCTGATTTTGCTGTTTCATCAGCTTTTTGTTTGACTTCCATACTTGTCTATCAGCCTTGAGACTTACTTCACATCTGTGTGGACATCTGGTGAAATGTATTTTTCCCTGTAACCAGTTGATTTCAGGGTTGTGGATTTTCAACCATGATTCACTGACAAGGACATTCTTTTTGCCCAAATTGCAGACTGCAAAAGTAGCACATTCAGTATGGCCATCAATAGTCATGATGAAATCAATCATCTCTTCAATAGATCCTCCTTGATTGAGTGATCCATCCACATTGTATACAGGAATTGGTTTTGCCAATTTTTTTGTGTTTAGATTGTTTTTCTTGACAAATTCTTTATCAACATATAATCCTGTAGCACCTGAATCAAGAAGAGCATTGACTTCCAAAGTAGCTCCAGTATCCACTGTTTTGATTTTGAGTTTCATTTCAGGGAAACTGGTAATATTGAATATTGTTCTTCAAATATATTCCCTTTTCTCGACAAGAGGAATAACTTGTTGCACTTGAGGCTTTGCTTCAGACTGAGAGCAAGATGGAACAATGCATGTTAAATAAATTTGGGTACAAGCATTGAGATGATCAACGTCTGTGTCGTCAGTCTGAAGTATAGAAAACCTATTGTAGGATGGTTGTGAGGCCAACCCAAAGCCAAAGCCAAACAACTGAAAGAATACTAAAACAAAAGGATGATCGTGCTTAAGCTAGCGGATATCCAGATGATATTAGTGTATAGTAAAGAAGAGGAGAGAAGAGTACTGTACCTAGCAGATATCCCAGGTGATCAGAACTGAGGAATAAACTGCTAGGAGTCCTATGTATATATAGTACCCTAGAGCATGCACAGACCATGCAGTACAGTATAGGGCCGGAGAATGAAAAAGTAAAGTGATGACATCATATCTAATAATAGAGGGGATGCATCAGTGCTGACTGAGGCTCCACAGCAACTGTGGGAGTGATTGGTGATACTCTGCAGCAGGTGTGAGAAAGATTGGTGAGCATGTGCAGTAAGTGTGAGAAAAGGGGTCATAACTAAATATAGAACAGGCCGATTGGAGATCGGATGACATATGCATCATTGGCCGATAAAGATGAAGAGAAAGAGTACATGACCGTGGGAATCGCTTCAATAGATCAGGAGCGATTATAGGATCTATGATGATATAGATGTAAGAAAAATAGAGAAAAATGAGGAGAAAAATAGGGAAAATAAGAGCAGCCTGACAATGGTGAACTTGTGCTCAGTTCCCATCCAACCCAAAACCTGACTGCTGAGCTCCACTCTTTGAGCCATTTGGATCATTCAACCTAAGACCATGTGCCTGAAACTCCTTCTGCATCTTGGCCAAGAAGTCTGTCTCATTCAGCACACACATTTCTTGAAGGGTCCTTACATTCCCCCTTCATTGTTGTTGCCCTTGTGGGCATCTCGGCTCTGGACATTCTCTGGCAAAATGTCCTTCTTTGCCACAATTGAAGCATAGTCAAGGGCATGGTCCTCTAGCTCTGTTGACATCCATAGGTTCTCCGGTGGGTGCTACAGTAAATTGACAAGGGGTGAAATTGCACTGTTGCCCCTGTGTTTGTCTTCTGTAATTCTGCTGCTGCCCCTGTGTTTGCCTTCATCCCCAGGTTGTCTCAAAGTTCTGCATATCTTGATATGCATACACCCTAACTCTGGCTCTTCTGACCCATCCTTCTAAATCATGTGGAAGAGGTGTCTTGACATAACATGACTGGAGAAGAGGACAATTCATCCCCTTTTTGAACAATGTGCAGAGTGCACCATCATTATATCCAGACACTGTTTTGTATAAGAGGAATTCAGTGATGTATTCCTCTATATGATGACTTCCCTGTGAGATAGTGGTCAGTTTTTGCTGCACCATCTGTTCTTCATTATGATCTCCAAAGGTTATTTTCATCATCGTCAGAAGTTCATTGAAGTTTTTGAACAGCTTGTCATATTTGAGGGGTTCTACCCACTGTGCTTTGACTTCTTGTAGAACCCCTTTCTTCCATTCTTTGGCATATCCTCCTTTGATATACAACAGGATAACTGTCACTTTATCTTCATCCTGATATCCTGGATGAGCATGAAGAACAAGATAAATTTGATCCAAATAAGATTGGAACTTCTTCTTGTTGCCATCAAAGGGAGTTGGTTCTGCAACGCAAACTTTGGGGAGGTGGACCTGGGGTGGGAGGCTGGTTCCTTGCCTGGAAGAAGAACCTCCTTCTCCTGATGTTAGATGGTTCATCAGGTTTGTTATTGCTTCCTGCTGTTGTGCTAACAACTTCTGTTGACTCTCTATTATCTTCATCATCTCCCCAAAACTCAGTTGATTGTGCTCCTGGTCCATAGGAACAAATGCTGCAGATGGAGGTTGTAGAGTTGCTGCTAAGGCTGTACCAAGACTGTCGATTTTGGATTCCAAGCAGTGTGATGTTGATGGTTCTTGATCTGCTAAACTCATGAATCGATTCCTTGAGTGTGATTCTGGTTCCTCACTGTCTTCTCTGTGTTGTGGAGGTGATGGCTGTCTCCTGCTCCAAGTGTTCCACTGATTGTCTTGTGACAGTTTGTCCGATTATTTGTTGGATAATTTCAATAAGTGTTCTGGTGCTTCTGTAGTTGAGCAATGTCAAATCGATTGCACGCTCAGTCATAAAACAGAAGCACTATATTTGTTCAATAAAATGCATGGATAATGGTGCAGACAAACAAGAAAACCATGAAGACTTTGAAGAAAGATATGTCTACACTAGTATGTAGACATTGCAGGGCCCCCTGCAATATATGAAGTGAAATGATGATGGGGATTGATGTGGAAGGCATGATCAGGATTAGCTCCTAACTCTAATAGGATGGGAGGGGGAACAAGTGAGGGGTCATTATAGTATTGGTATAACAACTCCCTGAAAAGAGTAGGAGGATACTTAATACAGTATCTCCTATCTTGATTTCTCCAATGTTCCAATCTAGGGTCAGGGAAAATCCAAAGGGGGAAGCATTCATAGTTTGTCGAAGGTTTGCTTTGACACTGTATAATGATGCATGTGTGCCAAGCAAGAAGGTGATGGCAAAGGTGAAGACAGGTGGTGGAGGGATGAGTGGTAGGAAGAAGTGAATAGAAATTAACACTTAGACCTTTGTCTAAGAGGCACTCTGTTCTAGAGTGAGTGTGGGGGGGACAAGGGCAGTGTGCAGAAGGGGTGGGTGGTCCCTGAGCTGTCAGAAGACCCACCAAGTTCCCAGGAATCTCCTGATTGAAAGTGGTCCTCCCAGAACATCCACAATTGTGTATTGACTGCTCTACTCCAAGTGTCCACCACATGTACACTGTGGAGGAGGTCACTGGGCAAGAGGTGGATGTGTATGGGGCAAACACTATAAGATCCAACAATGAGTTGAAGGGTGGAGGCAGGTGAGCAAGGGATGTATACTTTGGTCCACAAGTCACAGGTACATTCACTCTTGTGTTTTTGCCACTTGCAGTGATGACAACAAGTGAGAGGAGGGCAAGGGAAAAGCTGAGCATGGTAGAAGCAGTCTTGTTCACATTTGGGTTTGTGAACAAAGCCTATGGTGTAGAAGGGATTGCAGACAAATTGAAGGTGAAAACACCTGTCTCCGGGAGGGGGGGGAATGGGAAAGGTGTTGTGGGGGAGGGAGTTCTGATCAATTGTGAGGCCGACACTATGTCGAAGCTGAACAACTGAAGAAGGCTAAAACAACAAGAGGACAATTGTGCTTTGACTAGCAGATATCCCAGGTATATTAGCATATAGTAAATAAGAGGGGAGGAGAGTACTGTACCTAGCGGATATCCTAGATGATCAGAACTGGAGAATAAACTGCTAGGAGTCCTATGTATATATAGTACCCTGAAGCATGCACAGACCATGCAGTACAGTATAGGGCCAGAGAATGAGAAACTATAGTAATGATGTCATATCTAATAATAGAGGGGATGTGTCAGTGCTGACTGAGACTCTGCAGCAACTGTGAGAGTGATTGGTGATACTCCACAGCAGGTGTGAGAAGGATTGGTGAGCATGTGCAGTAAGGGTGAGAAATGAATCATAACTAAAGATAGAACAGGCTGATCAGAGATCAGATGACATATGCATCATTGGCCAATAAAGATGGAGAAAGAACACATGACTGTGGGAATCGCTTCAATAGATCAGGAGCGATTGTAAGATCTATGCTGATAGAGACATAAGAAAATAGAGGAAAATGAAGAGAAAAATAGGGAAAATAATAGTGGCCTGACACTCCACCATAGTCCTGTTAGCCCTCTCAGCAACTCCATTCTGCTGTGGCCTGTTTCACACAATATGCTGCCTAACAATGCCTGCATCTGTAGTAAATTGAAGGAAGGCATTGGACATATACTCCCCTCCCTTGTTGTCTCAAAGGGTCTTGATCTTTGTACCATGGTGGTTTTTGGCATAGGCTTTGAAAGCCTTGAAGGCCTCAAAGGTGTCTGACTTTGCATGAAGAGGGAAGACTGCCCAGAATCTTGTGTAGTCATCTATGAAGGAGACCCAGGAACAAAAGCCTGAGTGTGTATGAACAGGGAGAGGACCATGGAGATCAGAATGAATGAGCTTGAGAGGGGCAGAAGTGTGTGTTTGCGATGAAGGGAAGGGATTGGAGTGCATCATGCCTGCTAAACAAGGTTTACAGATAGGGTCTGGGGGTGTAGTAGATTGTATGATAAGCCCAGAAACAAGGTGCTGCTTCAAAATGCAATCTATACCTCCATAATGGTGATGGCAAGGCCTCCTGTGCCATAGAGAAGTGTCCAAAGGCAATGTCAACAAAGCTAGCACTGCATTGGCTAGTGTAGAGGGTGCAGGGATAGTGGAGCCTTCAAGATATGCTGCATTTGAAGCATTGACACTTGCTGTGAAGAGCATTGAGCCATTGTGAAGGAAGTTCATAGCATTCTCAATGATCACAACAGTAAACCCCTTGATTTTCATCAAGTATAGAACAGACAGGAGGTTGTTATGAAGCTCCAGGACATGTAGAACCTTTGTAAACTCCACAGGATGACATCTCTGACCATCTAGCTCTGGCTCAAACACCACAGACCCAACCCTGGCAGAGTAGATGATGTTGTTGTCTGCTAGTTGAATAGGGAGTTTAAGTGGCTCATAATTTCAAAGCCAGTGTTGATGGGGGGTCATATGAGAAGTGGCCCCTGTGTCTGCACACCAGAGAGAGTCAGCCAGAGTCAACAAGAGGGTTGGGGAGGAAGGAGAAGGCTCAGAACAAAGACTTGCATTGCCAGCAAAGTGTTGAGTGCCTGACAACAAAGGAGAAGGAGCTGCTGCTGTTGTAGCAGAGTTAGCACTAGATGGTGGAGGTTGTGAGTTCTTGGCCAGCTCGTCCATCTTCTTGTAGTATCTCCAGGAGGTGTGGCCATCTCTGCCACAGTAGTCACACTTGTAGGAGTTCCAGGGGCAATGAGATTGAGTAGAAGTTGAAGTTTGCATTGCCCTGGAGGTAGCCAAGACTTCAGGATGACAAGATATATTGGTCTCTTCTGTAACAAAGGCTGCTTGTAGCTTAGCTTTGTCAAGGGTGCTGAGAAGGAGCAGGGAAGAGGTGAAGTGACTGTACTCTTCAGGCAGGGATCTAATGAGAGACATGCAGGCAAGCTCTTCATCAAGGCTCTGCAAAGTAAATCCCTGAGGACAAAGATTGCTGATGGTCCTCATAATTTCTTCAACTCTGTTCATCAGGGCTTGCAAAGACTCTTTGGGCTTCTTCCTGATTGAGAACAAGTTGTCGTAGGCATTTAATCTTGCCCCAGGCTTCTTTGAGAGGTGTACCTGCTCAAGCTTCTCCCAAATCTTGATGGAGTCACACTCTATGCCTCTGAGATGCACCCTTTGTTCATGCTCAACAGCAAGGAACAAGGCTCCAGCAGCCTTCTGTGACATCATCTTCCAATCCTGATACTCCAAGAGGGACTTGGACTTATCTGGGATTGTCTCCTTGCCTGAAACCAGCATCCACAAGCCTCTCATCATCAACCAAACCTTCATCTCCATTGACCATAAGGGTAGTTATAGTTTGAGAGAGGTGGGATGGAAGGAGAGGAGGCAGAGTCAGAGGGCATAATGACAAAGGCAATGTTGCACAAGAATGAGTGATGGGAATGCGATGTAACTTGGTATAGGAGTACATGAGAGTATGCCCGAGTTGATTGAAAAGTATCAGAGTGATAGTGCAAGTGATGCTTGAGATATGACTATGGTTTCTAACTTGTGGAGTTGAGACATTGGTGTTGTTGCAAAGGAACCAGTGGGTCGAATGTCTTGCGAATTGGAATGAAGGTAGGCGCAATGTAGATGGAGGTCCGTACGAGGTTTGGAAAGGATCGAGTGAGCAGAAGTTGAGATATGAATGCCACAAAGTCGATTAGAGCACAGGGCCCATAACCTGTTAAAAGAGGAAAATGGACTTGTGGTATTGCAATGGAGAGTACTCTAGATACCACACTAAGTGGGGGACTGAAGTCCAAAGTGAGCAACTAGAGAACCAGCTGTGCCACTGAGGACTCCTTTATACTACACATAACCATGGAGTTAGAACTATAACAGTGTGCCACATGTATGTGTAAAGTAAGAAGTCAAACCCATGAGCACAAGTAAAGATTTAAGTAAATGTAACACAAAGTCTGGATAAGAAAGTTGGTGAAGAACCTTATATAACAACATTTTGATGACCTTATCACTGCAGGCCACATTGTCATCTATATGTATGATATCCTCATCTTCTCAAACAACCTATCAGAACATCAGAAATTAGTTTGCAAAGTTCTCCAATGTCTTATCAATGAAGGTCTATTCCTGAGACCAGAAAAATGTTTCTTCAAGAAGGAATCAATCAAATATCTTGGCATGATCATTTCTCATGATCAATTTCACATGGACCCTGCCAAATTGTCAGCAATCACTGAATGGCCTATTCCAAAAAAGGTTAAAGACATACAAACATTTTTAGGGTTTGGAAACTTCTATTGACACTTCATCAAATATTTTGCAAAGATGACCAAACCTCTTACAGAATTAACTTGTAAAGACCAACCATGGGATTGGACTAATCTCCAACAAATGGCATTTGAACAATTGAAAACCACTTTCACCACCACCCCAATTCTTCTCATACCTGATTTTGACTATGGTGCCATCTTATCCCAACAGGGGCCAGATTCCCACTGGCACCCCATTGCATACCTATCAAAACAAATGACTCCACCAGAGTGCAATTATGTCATTTATGATAAAGAACTTCTTGCCATTATTTGTGCCCTGGAAACCTGGCATCATTACCTTGAAGGAAGCCCTCACCCTGTGGACATCTGGTCCAATCACAAAAACCTTGAGTATTTTTCCATGGCCAAACAGCTTAACTGACAGCAAGCTCATTGGAGCATATTCCTTTCCCACTTCAACTTTTTGATTTCTCACCATCCAGGTGCCCTCAATAAAGCCAATCATCTGACCAGGAGGCCAGACCATGAGGAGGGGGTAATTTTGGATAATTCTGATATTATGGTGCTAAATCCAAAAGTATTTCACATAAACACCACAGGAAGACACCTGATGCCCACCTGATCAAAGAACATCAGACAACAAATTATTGAACAACTCAAAACCAATACACTTTCCCAAGAAATGTTCCAGAAAATCAAGAACCTTGGACCCCAGAAATTAACCCAGGGATTCCAAGAATGGAACTATGAAGATGAACTCCTTCTTTTCCATGGAAAAATATACATCCCAGACAATAAAGAACTTCAAAAAGAAGTTGTATGTATTCACCATGACTCAACCCCCACTGGACACCTTGGACAATGGAAGACATATGAACTTCTTCAATGAGACTATTGGTGGCCAGGAATGTCCTTATTCATCAAAGCATATGTAGAAGGATGCACAACATGCCAATCTACCAAGAACATCACACACCCCACCAAAGCTCCACTTATTCCCACTGAAACTCCTCATGAACCATGGCAACATGTCACCACCAATTTTGTAACCAATCTTCCAGAAGTTAATGGATATGACTCAATCAATGTCATTGTTGACAAATTCTCAAAAGCTATTATCATCACACCATGCAAGAAAACTATCACCACCTCAGAAATGGTGCAACTATTCTTAGATCATGCATGGAAACATTTCAGCCTTCCAGATAAAATCATTTCTGATCAAGGACCCCAGTTCACTTCCAAAGTTATGCAAGAAATCTGGAAAGTGTTATGTATCACATCAGCAATGTCCACTGCCTATCACCCACAATCTGATGGAGAAACCAAACATGTCAATCAAGAAATAGAACAATATCTCTGAGCCTTTGGAGATCAATCACTGACAAACTGGCTCAAATTACTTCCCTTCACAGAATTTTCACACAATAACTGCATTCATTCTACCACATGGAAATCTCCATTTGAGATCCTTATGGGATACAAACCCCAATTCACCATCAGACCAATCACCACATACACTCCCAAAGCAAAAAATCAACTCCAGCACATACAAAACATAAGAGAAGAAGTAACCACAAGTCAAAAACTCACCAACCAAATAACCAAAGATTCCCATGATAAACACAGAACTACATTTATCATGTACAAAGAAGGCAATCAAGTATGGCTAGTTGGAAAAAACCTCAAACTCTGATACCCAAAGATGAAACTAGCCCCAAAATGGTTTGGACCCTTCTCTATCAAAGAAGTCCTCAGACCTGTCACTTATTGGCTCAAACTACTGCTGAAATGGAAGATTCATCCCATATTTCACATCACACTTCTCACACCATTCAAGGAAACACCTGAACATAGCCCCAACTATATGAAACCACCCCTGGAAATAATCAAAGGTAAAATGGAGTTTGAAGTGGAAGTGATCATTGGCTCAAGAGTGCAGAACAATGGATGACTCCAATATCATGTCAAATGGAAGGGATATCCCAAATTGGATAACATGTGGGAACCACAAGGGAATCTGAGGAATGCACAACAAGAGACAGATGACTTCCACAAATGAAGGCCAGGCACACCTAGACCACTGCACAGCCTGGGAATAGACCTATTCACATTCAGAAATCACCTGACCACACCCCTCACCCATATTTAAGGAAGTCATCTTGCTCTCAAAACTACCATCACCCAACATGTCATCTCTCCCCCCATCCTCAGCCTTCTCCTCCCCCCTCTCCTCATTCTCCCTTGTCACCTCCCCCTGCCTCCACCCATCCCCCCTCCCATTCACAGAGGAGGAGGATGCTGCCACCACCACCTTGATGGCACTCTGCCTCTCCAATGCCATCACACTGCCCCCTCCACTGCCAAGCCCCCTCTCCCTTCAAATGGGACTTGCTGGCCCTTGGCCCATCCCCTGGGGTTCTACCCCTTTCATCTGCTGCTCTGCCATCCCTTACCCCCTTCTCACCCTACAAGCTGGAGTTTTCTCTTGTTCTGCCCACCCTCCCTTGCCCTCTCCTACTCAGCCCACCCCCAGTGCCCTCTCTGGAGGAGTGCATCACTAATACCCCGACCTCCCTCCCCAGCCTCATCACTGCCCCTGCCTCCCCAGTGGCCTCTTGGGGAAACCCCTTGGTGGGCTGGTGGCCTGCCACCCACCACCACATCAAGGCCTGGTCCTCAGTCTCCTCCACCCCTGCCCCTGCCCCACATAGGGGGGCCTGTTTCAAGTGTGGCCAACATGGCCACCACCAGGCCCAATGCCCCAACCCCCACCCACCACCACTGCAGAACCCCCTATGCCTACCCCACCCACCACTGCTCCAATGCCACCTTTGTGGCATGGTGTGATGAACACAGGTTTGTTGAGGAGCACCACATCCAGGCCCAAGACACCCTCACCCACACCTGTGAAGAGGCATACTACTGGGTGTGGTGCACTGCCACCATTCCCCCCACCAACCTCCCCAGCTGCCCCTGGTTCTTTGATGGGGGCATGCCCAACAGCTTCATCCCAGCTTGGGACACCCTCCCATACCTGACATATGAGAAGTAAGCAGGGGATGGAGGGTGATGGGTCAGGGGACCCCACCAAGCATTGCAGGTGATGCATTGCATGAAGAGGGGGTGATGTTACAAGGCACTTGCTTTGGCACCTCATAACACTTTTCTTTTTTTCTTTTTCTTTCTCTTTTATCTTACTTACTATAAGTGTAGCATTAACTACAGTTGTTGAGCTTAGCTCCTACTTATAGTAAGGACTCATTTTATTTCCTTTATAGTACTTTAGTATCTACATACAAGAGTGTGAGCTTAGCTCCAAGTACTATAAAGCAGATTCTTTTTCTTCTTTATCTTTCTTTATTTATTTACATTTACTTGCTAGGGACTATTACTATACAATTAGCAAGGACTCACCTCCTTTGTCATTATTTACCTTTGTTTATCTCTTGTTCATTTTGCACTTGTGGCTGAGCCACTTATTATTTCTTCATGGACACATCTTAGGTCATGTGACCTTTGTTGATTGCTGTGCAATCATCATTAATCCATGAACCTTATCTACTTGTACTATCTTTAGCACTCTAGTTTTGTATCAGTAGTTAAAGACTGGTGGTCTTAAACCCCAGTCTTGTCAACTTCACAATCTAGGGATTCTCCTTTACTGTGATTGACCTAAGCTCACTATAAACTTGCTTCACTCCTAAGAACTAAGTCTAAGATCTCTAAGTCACTCTAAGTGTTGCTAAGACATCATAAACTTGTCACTCTGGATCCTCATTTAGTCATCAGCAGTATCATCCTCATCACTACTAGTGTAAAAACTTGTTGTGTTGCAACAGAAAATGAAAGGACACATTACTCTATCTGTCTACAGACCAAGTCCAATTTACAGACCAACCCCAATCTACAGACCAATTCCAATTGCCTCTCCAGCCATCAAGTAAAGACCTATTGTGTTGCAACATTAATCAAATTAGACATAGTTAAATGAGTTGCAACATTCCTCACCAATGTCCATGTCCTGTCCCTGTCCCTAGTGATCATCACTGGCTATCAACCATGAAAACCCATACCCATAGCAATGATGGCATGTGGGAGTATTGTAGATTACAAATAGATAGAATGACAAAAAAACACCTCTTAAACTGTGAAAAGACAAAGCAAAACAGAAACATCAACCATATAGTTACTATTGTAGACTGGAAAACCAATAGACCCATACCCATACCCATACCCAGGTCTATCTATTGGCGAAGCCTATGCAGGTGCATTGTACTGACAATGATCACTACCCATCTATTTCCCTGTCCATCATCTCAGGAACACTGCACCTGAGCAAAAGGAAAGTAAAAGAGAAAATATGAATATGGTAATCAACGCTGCCAAAGCAATTAAGTGTAGATGCATAAAAATAGAAGAAAGACAAACATGATTGTATAGCCAAAGTATGCAGCCTACTTGCAGGCACAATAATACTCATGGATATAGTAGCATGATTCAATACAGAAAAAACATAGGCTGAACATTCTGCCCAACATGTTATTGTTTAAAAAGATGGTATCATCAGCACCTACCAAGAGGTTCGCAAAATGTGAAGATAGAGTAAACATCTGTTGGATTGAAATATCAACTAATAAGACATGATTACAGTTGTAGATATATACAGCAACAGAGAATAAAAGGTAACAATGATAGATGTAAATAGAAGTGGATGAACAATAGGCACAAAGTTGAATATAACTGATAGTTCTGTTGACAGAACACATACCTGTGATGTTGTAGGGAAGTTGATGGTTCCTATGTGAGTTGAGGATGAATGAAAGAAAGGAAAGAGAGCATGATGTTCATCTGCTGGTGCACACCAGCACAGCTTTCCAAGCCCAAGGCAGGCATGTGCACAGGAGGAATGTGCAGCATGCCATGTATTTGGGCTGCTAGGGCTGTCTGTCTCATATGAGCAAGCTGCACACATCCCCAAGAAATGCACTACAGCACACCTGGAAATGCCATTCATCTCATCCAATGGCCTGCCCTCATCCTCACTTGTATTTGCAGTCATACTCCCACCTGCCTGCATGCTGTGCTCCTCCTGACTCTCACTCTTGTTCATTGCTGCCTCCACCTCATCATTCACATTGTCACAGCCAACCTCATCCAGCATGATCCTGTGCCCCCCTACACTGCCAGTGTCAACATCCCAGTCATCTGCTTCAGGATCAGGGTCAGATGAAACTTGGTGCACATCAAGTGCAGGTGATGAGCTCACTGTGTCAGCCATGGCATTCCTGCACTGTAGAGGGTTGTCAGGCCACTATTATTTCTCCTATTTTCTTATGTCTCTATCATCATAGATCTTATAATCACTCCTGATCTATTGACGTGATTCTCATGGTCATGCATTCCACTTCTTCATCTTTATTGGCCAATGACACATATGTCGTCTGATCTCTGATTGGCCTGTTCTATCTTTAGTTATACTTTGTTTTCTCACCCTTACTGTACATGCTCACCAGTCCTTCTCACACCTGCTGTGGAGTATCACCAATCACTCCCACAGTTACTGCGGAGCCTCAGTCAGCACTTACACGTCCCCTCTATTATTAGATATGACATCATTACTATACCCTCTCATTCTCCAGCCCTATACTGTACAGCACAGTCTGTGCACTCTTTTGGATAGTATATATAGCATAGTCCACTTAGTGTTTTATCCCCAGTTCTGATCATCTGGGATATCCACTAGGTGTAGTACATTCTAGTTCTTTCCTTGTCTTTCTTAGCTGATTATATATCTGGGATATCCACTAGTCAAAGTGTGATTGTCCTTTTTGTTGTTTTAGCTTTTCTTCAAGTTGTTTGGCTTCGACATAGCATCAGCCTCACAAGGGTCTTTCATCAAGTATGGCCCCTCATCACAACTCACTCAATGTGGTCACCATTCTGGATGATGGTCTCCAGCCATGTTATGCTCCCATTGATCATTGTGATGCTGGACTCTAATGCATATTGCTGCAGGAGGCATGGCAAGATCAGTATTTTTGCAAATGTGGAGTGCATAACACAACTCACATAGTACTTGACAGAGTGGTCATGGAACTCAAATGACACAACCCACCATGGCAGCATGGGTGGGATGGCAGGTGTCTTTTTCACCCCACCTAGTATGTGTATGTGGCAGCAGTGTGTGCATGCATGGACACAGATGGGGGAGGCACAGAGCATGTGCTCAGGGACTGACATGGTGGCATAGAGTGCACAGTGAAGTGCTTGAGTGTGTGTGTGCATGGCAATAGTGTGTGATTGGAGTTTGAGATGGCAGAGAGTTGAGATGGTGTTGTTGGCTGCAGGGTGGAGAACAATCTTTGGATCTGGCTTGGGCCTGAGGAGGGGTGAGGTGCCAGGTGGAGAGCTAATGTAGAAAATGTCAAGACAATGTGAGAAGGAATTTCAGCACTTGCATGTGTTGTCAGTGAAGTGCAGAATAGCAGCTGTGCAGGCAAGCAGGGGGCTGCATGCTGTTGACACAGTGGTGACATGAGTGTGCAGGTTGACACAGAAGGGAAGGTACATACCAATTGCCTGCATGGATGTGGGCAGTGAGCCAGAAACCTGCCATGCTGTGCTGGAACAGTGGTGGTGCAGGTGTGCATGTGGGTGTAGCACCCTGGTATGGCAGTGGCATGGGTGGCCAGGTGGTGGCAACCCACTGTTAGTACAATGGTGGTCTGGGTGGGGTTGTAGTGGCTGCACACTATTTGTACAGCAGCAGCACAGGAGGTAGGGGGTGACAATCAAATTGCAAGCAACCTGCTGCATCTGTGATCAGTGGCTTGCTTCCACAACTGTCCACATGCATATAGCTACCTCTGAGGTGGGCAGTTCATCAGCATCTGATACAATGGCTTGCAGGATATGGAGGACCTTGCACTCAGTGTGCATTGGTTGGCTTTGATCATCAATCACATCAAACCAATCTACAACCAAGAAATTAGTTTACTATGCAAGGGCACACAAATGGTGCTTGTGTACAGAACTGTCTGCAGCAGATGAGGACATGTATTGAGTTGGAGGCAACCATTATCTTACATCCTCTCTATGCTGATAGTGAATCTCACACCAGATGGTTGAAAAGGAATGCACTACTTCAGTTGGAATGTGTGCAGTGCCAAATAGCCTGGAACATTGGTCCATGTCAAGAGGCTCATTGTGCATGGTGTCTGGGCTGAGGATGGCTGCCAGCAAGTCATGAATGAAGCTGAGGGAAGAAATTATGATCAAAGCAGCTTGAGGAAGCTGAGAACCACCCATGTAGTGTTCATGAGCCCATGCATGATCCATCCAAGTTGCTGCCATCCCTATGCCTGCATTGTCTGGAGTGGGGCAGGTGGGCAAGTTGCTGCACTGTGCTGGTACAGCAGTGGCATGGGTGAGGAGGTGGTGGCCATGCTGTGTTGGCACAGAAGTGGCATGGGTGGGCAGGTGGTGGCTGTGTGCTGTTTGTATGGTGGTGGTGCATGGGGCAGGTAGACAACCACACACTGTTGAAGCAGCAGTGATGTGGGTGTGTGAGTGGGCACAATAAGCCATATATACCAATAGCCTGCATTGTCTTGAGTGGATGTGGGCAGGGCAGGTGGGCAAGTTGCCACACTGTGCTGGTACAGTGGTTGTCAGGATGTACTTATTTTTCTTATCATTTCATGATTTCTTTTGATCTTATCATTCAAGATCTACAGGAGATATCTTATCTCATCTTATCAGATCATCTGTAGATCTTATCGCAATTATCTATGACTCATACTCTCACAGTTGCTTATTGATGCTGTGCAATGCTGCACATTGCTTACTGATAGTTCTCACAGATGCTGTGCATCTTACTTACATATGCCTGCCCTATAGTGACAGTGCATGGTCTGTGTGCCAATCTCTTTAGTATATATATAGGACACTTCCATAGCATGTATTCCTTAGCTTTATACATCTGGGATATCCACCATATGGCATGACTTCATCCTGAGTGTATTGCCTCATCCCTTTGTCAATCCCCTCCTCTTACTTTTGTGGCCATGCTGTATTGGCACAGCAGCAGCATAGGTGGGCAGGTGGTGGCCATGCACTGATCATACAGTGGCAGTGCAGGTTAATAGGGGGCTGTATGCTGTTGAGGCAGCAGTGATGTGGGCACACAGGTGGGCACAGGAGAAGGGACATACCAATTGCCCATGCCATCTTGAGTGGATGTGGGTGGCAAGTAAGCTGCCACACTGTGCTGGTACAGTGGCAGCACAGGCAAATATGCAGGTGCAGGTGGGTAAGCAAGGGGTGGCACAGGCCCATGCAGCCTCATGCACTGTGCAGTTGCCAGCCAGCACCTTGGCCACACAGTGCCTGTCAGGCACACCACAGTGGGGGTGTGGTACTGGGCCACATGCAGCATGCCATTCATACTGTGGCAGTGCAGGTGGTAGGGGACCATGTGCTGTTGACACAGCAGCAGCATAGGCACATGGGTAGGCACAGGAAAAGGACATACCAGTGAACCAGCAAGCTGCCACACTGTGCTGGTACAGTGGCAGCATGGGAAGGAGGCTCTGTGGGGACAGTATATTCAGTCAACTCCTGCATATAATTCATTTCTTCTTATAATAGAAAAGATAAGCAGTTAGGCCATGCAGCACATGGTGGTTGTGGGTGGCCAATACATGCAGCATGGGGGCAGTGAGCAGCAGTGTGAAAAGCCAGGACATGTGTGCTGGCACACTGTGTGTGGCATGCCATGCATGTGCCATGATGCCACACACTGCTGTGCACAGATTGTAGCACTGTTATCTGAACCATGTGGGATTTTTAACTTACAACCATCCTTCCCTAATAACTAGTGTAAAAACCTGTTGTGTTGCAACATTGAGTTATAAAGCATCATCTGTGAAAGTATACATAGCTTGTTTCAACATAAAATAAAAGGAAATAGTACTCTATCTACAGACCAATTCCAATTGCCTCTCCAGCTATAAAGTAAAGACATATTGCATTGCAACATTAACTAAAGCAGACATAGTTCAATATTCCTCACCAATGTCCATATCCTATCCTTGTCCCTGCCCATCCCTGTCCCTATCTGTAGTGTAAAAACCTGTTGCATTGTGACATCAAATCATAAGACATCATCTGTAAAAGCATACACAGCTCATTGCAACAGAAAATAACAGGAAATAGTACTCTATCTATCTACAGACCAAGTCCAATTTACAGACCAATGCCAACCCACAGATTAATTGTAATTGGCTCTCCAGCTATAAAGTAAAGACCTTTGCAACATTAAGTAAAGCAGACATAGTTAAATGAGTTGCAACATTCCTCACCAATGTCCTTGTCCTGTTCCTGTCCCTGCCCTATCCCTGTCCCTATCCCCATCCCCAGTGTAAAAACCCATTGCATTGCAACATGGAATAATGGGACATCATCTGTGAAAGTATACATAGGTTGTTGCAACAGAAAATATAAGGAAATAATACACTATCTATCTATAGACCAAGTCCAATTTACAGACCAACCACAACTCACAGACCAATTCCAATTATCTCTCCAGCTGTAAAGTATAGACCTGTTGTATTGCATAATTGACTAAATAAGACAGAATCAAATATTTATGTGTGATTATACAGAAGTTGCAACAGACCTTGTCAATGTCCCCATCCCTATTGATCATCACTGGCTATCAGCCATGAATACCCAAACCTACCCATACCCACACTCATACCCATACCTATTGGCAAAGCTTGTGTAGGTGCATTGTACTGACAATGATCACTACTCATACATGTCCCTGTCCATCAACCCAGGAACTCTGCACCTGTGAAAGAGATGATTGTCAGAAAATAAAAGAGAAAATATGGTAATCAACATTGCCAAAGCATTTAAGTATAGATACATAATAATAAAAGACCAACATGATTGTACAGCTAAAGTACCCAGCCTACTTGCAGGCACAATGATATTCATGGATATAGTATCATGGTTGAATACAGCAAAAACATAGCCTGAAGATTCTGCCCAACATGTTATTGTTTAAAAAGATGGTATCAATAGAACCCACCAAGAGGTTTGTAAAACATCAAGATAGAGTAATTCCTTGCTGGATTGAATTATCAACTAATAAGACATGATTACAGTTGTAGATATACATAGCAACAGAGAATAAAAGGAAAGAATGATAGATGTAAACAGAAATGGATGAAGAATAGGCACAAAGTTGGATATAATTGATAGTTCTGTTGACAGAACACATACCTGTGATGTTGTAGGGAAGTTGAGGGTTCCTATGTGAGTTGAGGATGAATGAAAGAAAGGAAAAGAAGGCACAACATTCATCTGCTGGCATGCACCAGCACAGCTTTCCGAGTGCAAGCCTGGTGTGTGCAGTGCAGTGCATGTGCACAGGAGGAATGTGCGGCACAGCGCACAGTGGCAGCATGGGCAAGGTGGTGGCCACACTATTTGTATGGCGGTGGTGCACATGTGCGTGTGGGCACAGTGTCCTGGTACAGTGGTGGCATGGGTGGGTGGGCAGTGGGCACCTGCTATTAGTACAATGATGGTCTGGGCAGGTGGTAGTGGCCATGCGCTGCTTGAACAGTGGCCATGGGCTGTTGACACAGTGGTGACACAGGCACGTGGGTGGGCACAGTGTGTGTCAGACATTGAATAGTAAGAGGGAGAAGGAAAATGGAGGATGTACCAATTGCCCATGTCCTGGGGCTAGGGTTGGGGAGAAAGTGGGGAATGGACGATGGCAACATGCATGTGCTTTGAACACAGAGGTGGCAAGCTGGGGGCTAGATGGAAACCAGTGAGAAATTGTGCACACACCTGAGCACTGGTGGCCACAGATGTACCTTGGTTGCATGTGGTTGCCCACTGTGACATGCTCACTGCATGGCAAGAAGTCAACACTCATCATGCACCCCAGTGGCATGCCCAACATCAGCCAGTTCGCAAATGTCGTCAGCAATGAGAGGTGGATCTACCGCCACCACATCAGCAAAATAAAATAAAAATAAAAAACATAAGAGACATTAGCCACATCTGGTCCTGCTTCACACTGCTCATGATCGTGAGCAGCTGTGCATCTGCATTGAACAGCACACTCGAATATCATGCACCAAAGCTGGTGGCTGCCCACCCATTGTCTCAATCCTATACACCTGCTTCACAAGCTTTCCATCCATGCCATGCAACATGAGCCAGTTGATGTCCTTCAACCCTGTCAGCACTGGGATATCTCCAACCTTTGCTGCAGTGACAAATACATTCTCCAGGAGGTGCTCAGGCAGCACCTGCTAGAAGGAGCACTCGAGCAGCACCATCGTTGTCAACCTGTTGGTATTCGGGTTCAGGCATGCCACCGCCACTGTCCTGCTCAGGTGTGGGTGTGGGCGGCAACTGCCGACTGTGTGGAGTTTTGGACAGAATTAGGAGAGCATATAGTGGAAGGGTGAAAGGTGATGGACAGTAATGTGAAAATGCACACGGAACAAAAGTTGCTTGCAGGCATGCTTTACAGTGACATTCAGAATTGTCTCATGCATGATGATCAGCACATTGGTGGCTTCGAGTGGAGGCAGTGGACCTGTGATGACTTCATGCTATTTGCAGCCACCATGTGCAGGAGGGACTGGGGCAGTGGGGGGTTGTGTCAGTGGGGACAGAAGAGGGCAGGGGGAGTGGACTCACCTAGTACTCAACAGAGTGCTCGCCAGAACTCAGTCGACACAACCCTGAGACACTGTGAGGCCGATGTTTGCCAGCAAGGTCACACAATGTATAAGAAAGAAGATGAGAGCTAACAAAGGGATGAGATCACGCTTGTGCAAACGGATATCCCAGATGTATTCAGCTGAAGAGTAACTACGATACAGCTGAAGTATATATAGTAAAGAGATCCTACACACAGACCATGTATGTACTGTAGGGCAGGCGTATCATAAAGGAATGCGCAGCATTCCTGTGAACTATCAATAAGCAACTTGCACAGCATCAGTAAGGATGCGCAGCATCTGTGAGAAGCTCTGTAAGCGACTGTGAGAATATGTGTCATATGTATGTAGTAAGCGGGCCGATGACGAAATGGAAATGAGTCATATGTAATCGTGATAAGATCTTCATGATCTGATAAGATATCTCATGTAGATCTTGAGCGATAAGGATAAAAGAAATCGTATAATTAAAAGAAAATAAATGCGTCCTGACAGACACCTGCTAGTATGTGCCAGTGCAGCTTCCCAGGCTCAAATGCAGCATTGAGCACATTAGGCTGGTGCGCATGTGCATGCAGGCATGCGTGTTGAGTGCAGTAGCCATGCCATATTGAGCAGCAGCATGGGAAGGAGGTGGGGGAGTGTGTGAAAAGGAGGTGAGGGGGGCGAGAGGGATGGAGAGCATGAGAGGGAGAGGGAGAGAAGAAGGGGGAAGGAGGGAGGAATGTATCAATTGCCCATGTCATCTTGAGTGGACGTGGGCAGTGAGTCAGCATGCTGCCATGCCATGCTAGTATGGTGGCAGTGTGGGCATGCATGTTTGTGCAGTGTCCTGAGGTGCAGGCAGGTTGGAAGTGGGTAATAATAAGCAAGGGAAAGTCATCAGTGAGAGAAGGCGTACCAATATAGCCCATGCCATCTTGAAAGGACATGGGCAGTGAGCAGGCAAGTTGCTCTGCAGCGTTGGGGGCAGAGGCTTGGGCGTCGTGAGCAGTGCGAGTGGTTGTGTGAAAAAGCCAGGGTGCCACACTGGGTGTGGCATGCTGTGCGTGTGCCACGATGCCACATGCTGCCATGCACAGATTGTAGCACCATTATCTCAACCATGTGGGTTTTTTAACTTACAACCATCCTTCCTTAATTATAGAGACTAGTGTAAAAACCTGTTTTGCAACATTGAGTTATAAAGCATCATCTGTGAAAGTATACATAGTTTATTGCAACAAATAATAAAATGAAATAGTACTCTATCTATCTACAGACCAAGTCCAATTTACAGACCAACCCCAACTTACAGACCAATTCCAATTATTTCCCCAGCTGACACACTACCAATTCCAGTGACCTCTCCAGCTATAAAGTAAAGACCTATTGCATTGCAACATTAACTAAATCAGACATAGTTAAATAAGTTGCAACATTCCTCACCAATGTCCCTGTCCCTAGTGTAAAGACCTGTTGTGTTGCAACATTGACTGATTAAGACATAATCAAATATTTATCTGTGTCAATATACATAAGTTGCAACAGACCTTGTCAATGTCCCTGTCCTGTCGCCATCCCTGTTGATTATCACTGGCTATCAGGCATGAAAACCCATAGCTATAGCCACAGCCATACTCATATCCACACCCATACCCAGGCATACCCATTGGCAAAGCCTGTGCAGGTGCACTGTGCTGACAATGATCAGTACTCATACATGTCCCTGTTCATCAACCCAGGAACACTGGACCTATGTGTAAGGAAAGTAAAAGAGAAAATACTGCCAAAGCATTTAAGTGTAGATGGATAAAAATAGAAGAAAGACCAACATGATTGTAGAGCCAAAGTACCCAGCCTACTTGCAAGCACAATGATACTCATGAATACAGTAGCATGATTCAATACAGAAAAGGCATAGCCTGAACATTCTGCCCAACATGTTATTGTTTAAAAAGATAGTATCAACAGAACTCACAAAGAGATTTGCAAAATGTCAAGATAGAGTAAACACCTGTTGGATTGAAATATCAACTAATAAGACATGATCACAGTTGAAGATATATGTAGCAACACAGAATAGAACAGCCGTGTTGCTGCTGTGTCGACAGTGCACAGCTGTGTTGCCACTGTGTCAATAGCATGTGGCCCCCTACCTGCTCGCACTGCTGTACAACAAGTATGGCCACCACCCCTCACCCATGCCACTATTTTGCAGGCCTCTGCACGTTCGTCCTGCACATGTGCTGGCAGATGAACATCATGCCCTCTTTTCTTTCCTTTCATTCATCCTCAACTCACATACAAAGCC